>OVBJ01003871.1:0-10565 GCA_900406535.1 Noccaea bulbosa | reverse complement strand
ATACTGCTGCTCAAAGTTAATTTTGAACCCAATGCTTACATATATTGATTTCTTTTATCACTGTTCAGATATGGCCCTTCTCAGGAAACACCTTTTGAGTGCGTATGTGTGTGTCTGAGTTTGATTTTCTTGGACTTTGTTTTTCTAAAACAAGACTATATAATCTTTTTTTTGAGGAAAGTCAAACATTTGTCAACTGCAAAACTAATTTTTTTTTTGTTGGTAGACCTCAGGCGTAGACCTCACCAAAAAATATTTTCTCGATCAATTGCAAAATTAACCTTCCACGTGTAGTAGATCTCCAAAGAGGTCTACCACAAAAAATGTTTTCTCGATCAATTGCAAAATTAACCTCCACGTGGAGTAGACGTCAGTGGAGGTCTACGACTAGTTTTTTTTGTTTGCAAAGGAAATTGCGCGGTCAAATCTGCGTTGACGAGTAGACCTCAATGGAGGACTACCATGTGAAAATAGACCTCCATTGAGGTCTACTGTCGCGGACCAAAACTGAAATTCTTAGATTTTTGAAAAAAATGTTACCTGGCCACCGGAGAAAGGCTCTTCGAGGGCTAAAAACTTCGATTTAGGCCTTCAATAACGAACTCCAGTCGTCTCCGTAAGCTAAACCATCGGAAATGCCAAGACCCAAGATTTGAGTTTGCTTATAGAGTTCTTGAGATGAAAATGGAGAGAAAATTGAAGAATAAGAGTTTGTGAGATGTAAGAAAGAGCAAAGAAGGAGAATAGTTAGCTCAAAAGTGAGTTTTCGGAGCATTAAGAGCTCCAAATTGGTTGAAAATGGTGGTTGGAAACATTGATGATATGATATTTTCGAAATTAAGTGTAGAAGATGAGGGGTGTTTGGTATTTATGCAGATCTGGTAGACCGCAGTAGTGGTCTACCACTCGAAAAAGTAATGGCATTCTCGTAAATAATTGGACCAAAAAAAAAAAATCTGACAGAGGTTAGTTTTGCATTTGACCAAATGTTTTGGTCTAAAAGTGAAAACACCCCAATAACATAACAAAAAAGGAAGGAACCGGACGAGACAGGATGGGAAGAAACAGGACGGGAAGGAATGTGATGGAAAGAAAGAAGAAGTAATGAGACATGACCATAATGAACATAACAAAAGGGGAATGAACGGGACGGGACAAAATACGATGAAACGAGATAGGATGGGAAGGAACATGATGAGACAAAACATGATAAGAAATGAAACAAGATGTGACATGACGAAATGGGACGAGAAAAAACAGGATGGGACAGACGGGATGGAAAGGAACGAGATAAAACGGACAGGACTGAAACAACCAACACCTATTTTTTTTTTCTTTAACAATTATAGCGGAAGTCGTTAAATAAATTAAATAAATAAATCAAATCAATTCAATAACAATCAGCGGAAGCAAATAAGTAATTCAAATAATTCTAACAACTAAAATGAATTCAAACGAAGAAATAAAACACATAAATCCTATCATCCTCTTCCTCGAGCTTGATTCTGCGGTCACACTTTTCTTTTACCTGTATCACATGGCAAAAAGAGATGCGTGAGTATTTCATAAATACCCAGTGAGACGATCATCCTGTATACAAGCTATTTACGCAATTTCTAGACGGTTAAGGTCATTTAAATAATTTCCACAAATTATTAAATATTTTCCATAATTAAACATCTCCAAAATAATTATGGGAAAATTTCAAAAATACACCTTTTTAGGTGTCAATTTTCAAAACTACACCTCAAGGATGTCTATTTTCAAAAATACACTTTTTCATTGAGTAAAAGAACTCTAAACCCTAAAATATAAACTCTAAACTCTAAAATATAACCTTAAACCCTTAAATCTAAACAATAAATCCCAAAATCTAAACTATAAGGGGGGTGTATTGAAAGTGGAATTTGGATTGATTTATGGTGATTTGTATTAAAAAGATAAATCCACTGTTATTCAGACTTGAATTCTAAAAACCATTTTAAAATCCAGTGTTATTGAACTTGTGATTTTAAAATCCACTTTCAAATCCATTGTTATTAGAAATATTTTTAAAAATGGATTTTAAAAGAATGATTTGATTTTAGAGTGATTTGGGGAGATTTTTTTGTTAAAAATAAGGGATTTCAAATCACATGATTTTAGGTAAGATTTTAGAATATTTTAACTAAAATCATTTGAAATTTCATGATTCACACAAAATCATCTAAAAACTCCTTCAAAATCAAATCACATTAAATCACTCCAAATCCCAAGTTCAATACACCCCCTAAGTATGGATTAGTGAACCAAAACTTATAGATTAAAACTAAGAAAAAGTGTAGTTTTGAAAATTGCTACACTAGAGGTGTATTTTTGAAAATTTACCACTGAAGAGATGTATTTCTCAAAATTTCTCAAAATTATTAAATAATTTTCAAAAATTTAATAATAATATTAATTAATTATAATTCCAAAAATAATTAATTAAATCATTCCAATTAACCATTTAATCAATTAAAATCATTTAACCCATTTTAAACCAATCAATTATCAATAACCAATTTAATTCACCCAGTGGCCTACCCGAACAGCCTCTGGTGCCGACCGACACCGACTTGGTGTCGCTCAACATCCGTTCGTCAGGGCGACTTCCAGCGCGATTCAGCGGCGCCTCAAACAAAAAACTCAAAGTTAAATCATTCCACACATGATTCAACACATCAATAATCACGAAAACCATCACATAACTCAAGAACAGCCACAAAACTCATCAAACAAACAAATTCAAAAATCCAGATCTAGAATCACGGACCTACAGTCACGCACTTACCTTGATTAAGGGTTGAGAAGAGGAAAAGAGAAAAGAACAGTAAGGAATCACCACCCAAAGTTCCAAAATCTCTCCAAAAATCTCCAATCTCCTGTTTCTCTCACTTTTCTCTGAAAACCTACCAAAAACTGAAGGAAAGCGGCTGCCTTCTTTTTATTTTGCGACACCAGATTTCCCAAACCCAAACTAGCAAATCAATCGACTTAAATCAAACCAAAAATTGCGAATTCGGACCGGTGTCGATCGACACTAGCCCTGGTGTGGATAGTATGTCATTTTCATATCAAAATCTGTTTATTTTTGTTAAAAAAAACTAATATTAGATTTTATTGCTTTAGTTAGTTTTACAACGTGATTTTAAAACATGAAAAAACAGTATCATTGCAGGATGGTAAAGTATATATTAACTTTATATTTTGAAACACAATAGGTTAGTGATAATTTGTTATACATATATAGAGATATGCAAATTTGCAATTATCATATTCTAATTTGCAAATATATTATCAGACTGTATTATATATAGTACATTATATTCATATCAAATTTGATTTGTTTTTTTGTTAAAAATAATACTGATTCAAAAAATTTGCAGGAATAATTATTTTTGAAAATTGGAAGATTGTTATGTTAAATAAAATATAACCAAACAAATAATTGATTTGAAAATGATTTATATATATATATATATATATTTTATATATTATTATCAATATGGTTTATGAGAGATTTGATATAAAATTGAATGATTTACGAAATATTTCAGGTCCAAAGAAAATTTGATGAAGAATGATATGAAAAATTACATAAGTTAAGTTGCGAGAGATACTTTTACTCAAACTATACTATTAAAGAGGATCACACATACATATACTGTAAATTTGATCCAGCTAAAATTTTGTTAAAAAACTTACTAAATACATTAATTAAGCATCTTTTACCACTTTGGCTAGTGGTGCTTTTGGAATTTTAGTTACACTTAACTGTTTAAGGAGTAATATTTAAGAGGTGTCATGTAACACCCTGTTTTCCTTAGTGGTTCTGGATTTAATATTGAGTTATGGACTACTGAAGTTATAAACAGAGAAAATTCATCATTATTCTTATATTCACCGTCGACTATATTTTATAAAATATGTTTCATGATATCTGTCAAGAAATAAGTAAATGGTACGTATTAGTATAAAACAGTTTTGTTTTATTTTATTTCATACATTTATTACAATATTCGAATCGCTAAGCATTAGGAGAGATGATTCATTTGTATTACTTTTGGCAACAACATTTCTTAGGAACATTAGGAGAAGGAGAAGCACATTCCCCTCCTGAGTAGCGAAAAGTTGTGCAGTCAGAGAAACATTCAAACCATCCGTATCGATCGGTACACACAGCAATGCAGTGGTCATAAGAAAACTTTTCTATCTCTGCACATACACAAATCCACACAAAATATATTAACTGCAATAATCGAATATAAACATGTTTCTCAAATGTCCCTATTCCCTATATATATAGTCGTACAACATTTCATTGTAAAAAATATTACTATATTATATTACTAACATAGAATTTAAATGCATAGAAAAACATGGCAGTTACCAATTCTACATGTTTAGCTACTGCTTATAAAATGCACAATACTAATTTTAAAATGACTAAATCAAAACTTACTTATACATGAAGCCAAACTGTTGTTGTATTTTGTCAAAAAAAAAATTGATGTGGTTAAAAATATTACTACAAAGGAAAAAAGTCTACCAAAGATTTTAGTTACCCATAATATTTTATTAGTTTTTTTGTAGTAAAGTTATTGAAAAGTTAATGAGAAATATCCTAAAATGGATTAAAAAAATTTGTATTTCAAAATAGACCTATAAGTTTTTTTTCCAAGAATGGACAAAAATATTTTCTGAAAATATTTATTTACCTTAAATAAATTACACATAAAATTAAAACATTATGTTTGGGTTCATTTTTCCCAAATTATGGTTAAGTTTCTTTCCATTAACAAGATTTTTTGAATAATTTTTATGTTGAATTTTAGTCTATTATTTGAAGAAAAAAATGATAAGTCTGTTTTTAAAATTAGCTTCATTTTGGAGAGTTGCTAAAAATGAAATGCTATTAGCTGGTTCTACATATATTATCGTACGTGCTATTATCATTATACAAAAACATAAGTATATATATGTATAAAAGAGAAGTTCTTTTGAAAAAGTTGTAAATACAGTAAAAACTCTATAAATTAATAATGCCGGGACTTTGATATTTTATTAATTTATAGAGTTATTAATATACAGATTTTGACTAAAAGTATTTTTCAAAAAAAAAGAAAATTCAATATTGACAAACTTTTAAATTTTTATTCAAATTAAATAAAAACTTTCTTTTTATGTATATTTTCTTAACTTTTATATTTAATGTTTCTATATTCACTTTATTATTTACATTTTTTCATATTTGTCATATTGTTTTAAATTCTCTTTTTATTTTAATTTTCATATCAGTTAGGTGTGTAAAAGATTCATATTTTAGTAGTTAGATCTTAGTTATATATATACATATATAATTTTTTATATGATAATTATTAACTTATGATATTATTGGGACCATAATTTACATAGGAGTTTCAAAAAAATTATTATTATATTATTATATCAAATTGTGTCATATTTTACACCGGCCCAACTCGGAACCGGAGAAATTTATCAATATATCGTGTTTATTAATTTATCGAGTTTCTACTGTATAATGAATTATGTGACATTTGTGAATTTGGTGAAAGATAACTTATTGCATATATACTATCATTATGATCAATCAATATAAACCTTTTAACAAAAAAAAAAAGACCAATCAATATATAAGTTAAAGGTCAAATTAAAATAAAATATGCAAGGTCAAATCTATATAGGAAGTATCATGGTATAAAATCGCAACTCTTTTTGCCACATTACTCTGAAAATATGGGATTTTCTTTATGCACTAGTACCACAAATTTTAACTTTGACTAAAAGCAAAACTACAATCAATTTATTTCTTTTTTTTTCTGAATTCAATTTATTTCTTTTATTGGAAAGAAATAAAGTTTGACAAGAAATAATTATAAAACATATATACTTATATATGTCACAGTGTATTAAAATTATATGTTTGACTAGCGAATGCTGTAATAGGTATTTTATTTAGAAAAATAACATTTATATATGTATATATATTAAATAATTTTATTTTTAGAATTAGCAAACTGCAAAAAAATCCAAATGAAACGTAACTAAAATAAAATAAACTTATTGAGTTCGATCGCCAAATGGTTCAAGATTGCTTTGATAAAACAAACTAAATTAGAAATCATCAAACATATTACTATTTTCCAATTATGCGGCTGTGTTCAAACTAGCTTGTTCGTTATTTTGAGAGAATTATATCACAAATTTTAATATGTTGAACAGTTATGTGGTTCTACTGTAGAACTTCTACTCAATGGTAAATGCTGCAATACTATTCGCAAACTAAAAATACGATTTAAAATTCTTATTCACCACCGTAGCTTCTGGGAAATGAAATCAGATCTACATGTTTACAACTTTTTCAAAACGATATGAACGAAAGGAAATTTTAAATATACCTGAAGCCAAAACGTTGTGGTTAAACAACATAACTGCTAATATTCCAACGAGACAGAAAGTAACCAAAGTGTTGGTAATGGCCATGGTCAACTTTTATATATAAAATATATATAGCAAGATAAATGTTTTTAATTTTCTGTCTTAGAGAAAGAGTATTTTTTTTATATTAGACTTATGTGAAAACCACTATTTATATCTCTTGGTCCGGGAAATCTCAAATTACCTAATTTGTTTTTGCATTACAGTAGAACCTCTATAAAGTAATACTCGATAAAGTAATACCTCGATAAATGAATAGAATTTTCAGGTCCCGAATTCAGTTTTTGGTCTAATTATCCCTCGATAAATTAATAATCTCGTTAAAATAATAAAATATTGTGGTCCCAACGTTATTACTTTATAGAGGTTGTACTGTACTATTATTGATGTTTATAGATATTTATCTTTATATATATATATATATATTTCTATATTTGAACTTGTCGTTTAAATACGCCATTTTACTGAAATTCAAAGAGAAATTCTTGCACATATTGTATTTGACTAAATTCAAAACCTTTTTAACCAAAAATAAAGAAACTTTGACCAAATGCAAACTGTATTTATTATTATTATTATTATTTTTTTTTTTAGCACAAACTTACTCATACTCATCTGTTCTAGAAAAAGTGACATTTTACATTTTCACACATATTAAGAAAATGGATAAACATTCTATTTTACTCTTTATAAATACACTAAACAATACTCTTTTTGAATTAATACACTAATATAACAAAGTTAAAACTTGACTTTTATTAATAAAATTGTATTTGAAAATGTAAATTGATACTCTTTATAAAAGAAAAAACAAAACTATAAAATAACACTTTTTGTGAATCACAGGGAGTATATTTTACTAAAAAGAAAGACTTTAAATAATAAATATATTGGCAAAAAGTATAATACCAGTGAGATTTTATCAAAATTAATGAAAGATTTGAATATTTAGCTTCTATAAAAAGATGTTCTGAATTTTTATGCAAATTGACTACTATTGATTTTGTTTTTTTAGTTCCTTTACAACGCTATTTTGAAACATTAAATAAACAGTATCATTGCAAAATAGACAATAACTGATGTTGAATTTAAAATGAGGACAGGTGTCAAAAATATGTAATTTATTTTTTAATTGCATATTTTTTTGGCTGATCACATTTTGTAATTTATATGAAATAAATGTTTGTTACATGTAAGATTTACATATTGTATAAATTGAATGTGATAATTGTGTAATTTATATGAAATAAATGTTTGTTTGACCAAAAAAATTAATGTTGTTTGATCAAAAAAATAAATATCAAAAATAATAAATATTGAATTTAAAATGAGAACAGGTGTTGGTTCTGTAAGAGTCATAATGAAGAGTTGTGTGTTGTCTTTGTATATAAACCATGTAACACGTGATGTAACAATGTAATCAAGTTTTCAGATCAATAAAAAAAATCCTTTCCTCGTTATGTTCTTCTTCTTCACAAGAGGAGATGATTAATCTCTTGCTCTGTTTTGTCTCTCATTCTTCTTTCTCTTTTCCGAAATCATTATTTCAACACTATGTGGCACACTAAGCAACTTGCAGCAACAAACTTGAATTTCTCAAACCTAACATCAAAGCAAACTATCTCAAAATATGTTCCATTAACTTCAGCAAAATAATACAAAACCCCATTGATACATATCCCTTCACCCAATGGATCATGGGTTAAGCTACATTTGATCTTCCTCCACCTCATTTTTCCGGTTTTTAATGTCATAATTCTGTGTTCATCCTTATCAGGAGAGAATGGATAACCCATGAACAATACCTTGAATTGCTTGTCAATCTGATCAAACCCTAAAAAGCTATACCACTTTCTGTACCTATGCAGCTCGGGTAAGCTTGTGTATCCCGTGATAGGGTTATATATCTGACTATGGAAATAGATCAAACGAGATGCAAGGCCACAAAAATATGGATACATGTCTTTAGAGATCTTCGTGTGAAAATCAGCGGATACTACTAGAGACTTCTCGTACGGTTTCTGATGAGGCTGAGGCGATGAGAAGATGAGAAACTCTTCATTGGCTCGTTGGAGTGCGAATAAGAGACGTGGACGGATAGGCATGGAACGACATAGCTTGGACACGCAAAGAAACCTCGCGATTGATTTTACAGGAAGTTTTGGGATAATCTCATAATGAGATCCATTGGGATGGAGGAATCAGAATGTTTTCTTCTAATCATGATCGTTTGAATTGAGAGGTTTATATTAATACAAAATCATGGCAAAGAGACAAAGACTTTAATATATATAGGTTTACAGTTTAGGGTTTGCTGAGGGTCTCTTTTTTGTTTGGCTATTATTTTTAAGATTTAAGATGTATCGTGGAATTATGGCACGTGGCAAGTAAAAGTTACAGCGAGTTTTTTCTTCTTCTCCTCTTGAGTACTCAACAACATACAGATTTGGCTTCGAGCCTTCTGCAATGGGCTATCTTCCTGGGTTCGACGATTCCAACTTGAAAAAAAAAGAGGATACACTGCTCTTTGGTCACACCTCACTACATTACATGTTTCCAGCAACCAATGTAATTATGTAAGTCTCAATGTATAAACCAAGGGAGGTTGATGCGACCGTAAGTGCGCTAGAGTGATGAGCATACGTAGCAAGAGCAAGTTAAAGACGCAAGACGATTATGTCTTTTATCTTTCTTTAAATATCTGTTATTGCAAATAATTTATTTGTCAATACTCTCTTGAGATTTAGGACAAGAGTAGAACATATTCTTCTTTCAAGTTGTTTCAGTCGTTGTTTAGTTGGCAGTTAATCTTTGATGTGTATTTTAGAAAAACGATTATGTTATGGAATGATATATAATGAAGAGAAAAATGTAGTTACTTGTATTTTGTCTTTGAGAACTTAAGTAAATGTTGATCAAGAACAAGACAAGAATATGTTAGAGTGAAGATCTTTCATCATTGACTTAGAACAGACGCGTAAAAACCGTAAATCTACAACGTTACGACGAGAGTTTGAAGTTAGCGTCGCTGGCCGATGGGAGCCAAGGGCATAATGTTGAGACAAGGCAAGGAAAGAAACTCAAAATCACAATAATCACACGAGTTTGTGCATGATTTACATCGAAATTGATTTACCATTTTAACCTAGGTATTGATGTATTCGTAAATGGGTGAAATCGGGTTGTCCGTTTAAAGAAAGGCCGGGCCTGGCCTCATGGGAATACGTACATTTATTTGATCTAACAAAAAAAATTTACACAATCACCTAATTCTGTTTTTTTCAAAAACCCTAAAACACGATAGTCAAGCTCGGGAAACTGTTACAGGAGGTATGTTCTCGTCCCTGTTATCTCTTCATGATTCTGTTTTGCGTCTGGGGACGTGAATTTCTTGTTAATTACTCTGTGTAATCTTTTCTAAATAAATTTGGTCAAATATTATTAGGTCTTGGGCCATAATTTTCAGGAATGTGTGAGAGAAATAGCTCACGTTGGAACTTGACTATTGTTTATATAAAGGATCTAGGGGTTTATTTCATTATTTGTGATCTAGATTATGAACCTAACTGACATTTCTTGAATTTATTCACAACTGACTGATTTTTGTTTTTGTTTTTTTTAGTGTTTAAAGTCTTCAATAATACGACATGATGAACAACAAGGCGGCAAAGGCTCCATACGATGATGCTCAAACGTGGGTTTTTTGGAACATTGACGACTGTCCAGTTCCCAGAGGTTGTAAAGCTGATAAGATCGCGGAGAAATTTGAAAAACCAAGGGCTATTGATGCTAAATTAAATCACAAACTGGCACAAGGGATTTCTCTACAAAGAAATATATTACTAGAAATTCTTTAAGNGAACCTCTCAAGCCCTAACCCTTTGTCCTAGCTTTCTTACAAGACAAACTAAACCCAAAGTCTAAAGCTCTCTATTTGTGATGACCGCCTACAAGCAGCCAAGACATCCTATTTATACACAATAGGCATGCCGCGAAACCCTACAAGGTTTCTGACTTGGTGATTACTCTAAATTTCCAAGATAATCTTCTTTCCTTATTTTTCTCTAGGAAAAGGAAATATTCCC
>OVBJ01003870.1:0-10566 GCA_900406535.1 Noccaea bulbosa | reverse complement strand
TATATATATATATATAGCAAGCAGTAGACATTCAAACATGTTAAGATTATAGAAATTCTCAAATTCTTTGATATGATGTTCAGATATGGAGCGTTGCTTACAAGACAATTCAAATAACTAAATACAATGATAATCCCGATTCCCGACAAACAGAATATGTAAAAGAAAAGCAACAAATCAAAAACGTTGACGTTAACGGAAGTGAGGGGTGGCCGCACGCACGCCGGCCTCGCACCGCCCTTTCAACCTTTGCGGCCTTCTAAGCTCTCACAGATCTCAACAACTTCCATTTCTTCGTTTTCAAACTTTCGGCCCAAAGACGTATGTATGCAAACTATGCATATGCATACATTGATATACAAAACAAACCCAGATAAAAAGACTTCTGTATGTATAAATGTATGCATGTTCGCTTTGTGTCATTCGTTCGGGGATGTTCCCTTCAAATTGCACCGACTCTCACACATTGAATATAACGCAGCCCACTCCAATTTCTCATATACTCCGGCCCATTTTACTTTAACTCAAAAACTGTTTTTTTTTCTTCCAAACGAGTTTCAACATTTTACTTTAACTCAATTTCTCATATACTCACTCATATGACTTTATCATCAATCCTTTTTTTGTTCCTTTTCCTTCTCCAAGGTGTGGATTGTTGAACTTCGTCGGTGAAAGCATGTACAGCTTGTGTTAAAAAAAAAAAAAGGGAAGAGGCATAACTTTTGTTTTTAGCATCTTCTGTAATGAAAGCTAAGATCTCTCACATTCCAAAAACAGAGCGACAAGAAGAAACTGCCAGATGGCAAAAGATGGGCGCAACCGTAATTAATGGCAAAAGCGTTTTTATTTACAAATAGAAAAAATAATCCGACCTGCCGGAATCGAACCAGCGACCTAAAGATTTGCTGTCACAGACTACAGTCTTCCGCTCTACCAACTGAGCTAAGGTCGGATGCTGGTAATGCTACAACGAAATTAATAATATTGCTAAACATATTGGTATTCTTGCTTCCAATTTCCAAACCGGATAAGTGATAACAGAACCAACGAGAAGATGTCTACGAAACTATCAATCACATAAAGTTGTGCAACAAATAATTTTCCTCCCTCTACTCCACTATTGTAAATTTCTAGAGTCGTCTCTTGGTTCAAAAATCAAATTTACGGTCAAACAAATAATTCATACTGTATAACCTTTTCTCAGACACAATTGACTCAGTCTGTTTGGTTCAAACCGGTCAAGCAGAGCATTTCAATTTGACTGATTCGCACGTGCCTTGTGTATTTGCACGTGAAAAACGGCCGCAGAATAGAGCGAAGGAAGGCGAGGGAAAGATAGAGAGATTGGGGGATATGTTACCGTCACTTGCGGTTGACATATTACGCCGGATTTTCCTTCACCGGCCGTCGTTTTAAAGCCATAGCCAGAGCAAAACTCTCTCACACACACAGAGTCCGTTCGAAAGTGAAGTCATTTGCAAAAAGTTTGAATATTTTGTATTTGGGTATATTCTGATTTGAGAATTTGGGGATTCGTGTATCGTCTTGGACGGAGAAGAAGACTCTTTCGGTGTTGTTCAGGTTTTCTTCCACGAAACACAGGACCAGGAAATTCACTCTTTTGAAGTCTCAAGGCCAATCTCCTGTATAAATACGCGAGAAACATGAACGATCCGTAGAATCATTCAAAGCCCCTGGTGAAGCATTCTAATTTCTTTTATCTATTTGCATCTGAGCAATCCCGATTGATCGCGAATCAGCAATGGAGTCGGCGAAATCTAAGCCCAAACACCGAAACCCGACGAAGAAACCTGCATCCATCACCATGGAGCACGTTCTGCTGGCGTTACGCGAGACGAACGAGGAGAGGGAGATGAGGATTCGCAGTTTGTTCGATTTCTTCGACAACTCGAACCTAGGGTTTTTAGATTACGCCCAGATCGAGAAGGGTCTGGCTTCGCTTCAGATTCCTCCCGAGTACAAGTACGCTAGGGATTTGTTCAGAGTCTGCGACGCTAATCGAGATGGGCGCGTTGATTACCAGGAGTTTCGTCGCTACATTGACGCTAAGGAGCTTGAGCTGTACAGGATTTTCCAGGCCATTGACGTCGAGCACAATGGCTGCATTTTGCCGGAGGAGCTTTGGGAGGCTCTTGTTAAAGCCGGTATGTGATTCCCTACTGTTCCATCTATACTGTTACATTTTGCAAATCATCATTCTCACACATTCATTTGTTTTGGTGAAAACTCATTGATCATCTGCTATATCGATGTAGTGTGAATTTCAAACCTTTATGAGATTTGTTGATTTTGATTGTTTACTGCTCGCTACTGGTGGTTTGGTCAGGCCTTCTGTTAATGGAAATGTGTTTCATGTTACACTGTTTCCTTGGTTAAGCGGTGTTTTAGCCTTCTGTTGCTGAAGCTTTTATGTTTTCCCAGTTGATTGTTGAGAGTACCTGCAACCTATATAAGCCCCACAGTTATGTTCTTGTAGGCATTGAAATCGATGATGAGGAACTCGCTCGCTTTGTGGAGCATGTTGATAAGGACAACAATGGAACTATAACGTTCGAAGAGTGGCGGGATTTTCTTTTGTTATACCCTCATGAAGCCACCATTGAGAACATATATCATCACTGGGAAAGGGTGTGCTTGATAGACATTGGAGAGCAAGCTGTTATACCAGATGGTATAAGCAAACACGTCAAAAGAAGCAGATTACTCCTCGCAGGAGGACTAGCCGGAGCTGTTTCTAGAACCGCAACTGCACCTCTAGATCGCCTGAAAGTTGTTTTGCAAGTTCAAAGGGTACACGCAGGTGTCCTCCCGACCATTAAGAAGATATGGAGAGATGATAAGCTGACGGGTTTCTTCAGAGGTAATGGGTTAAATGTCATGAAGGTTGCTCCTGAAAGCGCCATTAAGTTTTGTGCTTACGAAATGCTAAAACCCATGATTGGGGGAGAGGACGGCGATATCGGTACAAGCGGGAGGCTTTTGGCAGGTGGAATGGCTGGTGCGTTGGCTCAAACCGCTATTTACCCTATGGATCTGGTAAAGACTCGGTTACAGACTTGTGTCAGTGAAGGTGGAAAGGCACCGAAGTTGTGGAAGCTCACAAAGGATATATGGGTGAGAGAGGGACCTCGAGCTTTCTACAAGGGTCTGTTTCCTTCTCTTCTTGGGATTATCCCTTATGCAGGAATCGACCTCGCTGCATATGAAACGCTAAAAGACTTGTCTAGGACATACATTCTTCAAGACACTGGTTAGAGAGCATCAAAGCGTTAAGATCCTTATATTCCTTTTCGTTTGATTGTTCTTTATGGTAATACTAAAACAGCTTTGAAACTCTGCAGAGCCTGGTCCACTGATACAGCTCAGCTGTGGAATGACGTCAGGAGCTCTTGGAGCATCATGCGTGTACCCGTTACAGGTTGTAAGAACAAGGTAAATCACTCAACATGTAACAAAAGTTTTGTTTTCTTTTATTTGTCTGTGATTGTAACAACAAGTTTGATCCTTCTCATGTCAGAATGCAAGCGGATAGTTCGGAGACGACGATGAAGCAAGAGTTTATGAAGACGATGAGAGGCGAAGGTTTGAGAGGTTTCTACAGAGGACTCTTACCAAATCTTCTCAAAGTAGTTCCAGCGGCAAGCATCACGTACATTGTTTATGAAGCTATGAAGAAAAACATGGCTCTTGATTAGCCAGCCAATACAAATTTTCTCGGGGTTAGTCATTCTTTTTTGTTTTTGTTCCCAAGGGGTCACTTTTTGAATCTTGAGCTCTAGATTATGTGAGGTTTAACACAAACAATCCCAGACTGTAACATATCTGGTCGTTGATGTGTTCTTGAGTTCAAATCTGTAAAAGTCATCATATCTTTGAAACCAATCTTGAACGGATTAAAATTACGGTTCTGTTTCATAATCGCTCTCGTTTTTGCTTATCCAAGTCGATTTTAATTTGGTTTTGGTTCAATTGGAAATCAATTTGATTTTACAAAAATACCACAATATTATTTCCCAGAATAACCACAAATTCTTTTTTCTAGAAATACCACAAAAACATTTTTTTTTTCCAAAAGTACAACAAAGATTAATTCTTATTTATTTTAGTTGGACTGCTACATAAACTAATAATTATATATTAAAAAATTAACTTCACTATTAATTTTTTTAGGAGTTAAATATACTATTAGAAAGTTCGTTCGAAGAGATGTGAAATGGTTCGTTGCAGTTTTGTAACATGTCAGGGTTTAAGGGGTCTTGGGTTTCTTAATCTCTAATCTTTTCACTGTACTGAGAAAATCCCTGCAACAAAACATCGAGTCAGACACATGACATCGTTACTAATTTTTTTATTATCATATAAAATGAAAAAAATATGGTATTGAGATGGAAGTGAGAAATCGTCTTACTTCCATGAGAGGTCTCCGGCCATCATACAATCTCCATCTTTGACTATATACGTTAAAGTATGGTGATTTCTATAAACTGTGCTTCTTCCGTTANACCGTCTGGTAAAAAAAAAAATCAAGACAGTGTCTCAGTCTATTAGAAAAAAAAAAAAAATATATATATATATATATATTTCGACGTACGAAACTAAAATTATACTTTTTTGGAGTCGAATATGCAATTATTTAGAACAACTACACTATATATCATTTCTACATTTTTAGCTTAGTCTTATCGATTTTTTTTTTTTTAATTATTATCATTTACATTTCTACCTCAACTCAAAATATATATAAGCTTGGTTCATTATTCTCAGCAATCGATTTTTTTTTTTTTAATTATTATCATTTACATTTCTACCTCAACTAAAAATATATATAAGCTTCATGAATCATGATGATGACAACGATGTTATACCTAAGAAGCATTTTATTTATTTTGAATGTCACTTTCACTTTAACATTAAAAAAAAATCCAAAAGATACTTAAAAAAACGGAACAGTATCATTTTGAAGCCAACAAATTATCGGTAATTTTTATTTGAAGCTGTAAAAGACTTGTGAATCGCAACTTTTCATCTTAATATATGAAAGATAGATTACAAAAAAAACAACAAGATAGTAGAGCTATTAAAAGCAATCGGAATGATTATCGTCTGAGAATCTATACATCACCGAAGAGTTCATCGGAGAAGCACCGGAAAAAAGAAAAAGATTGAAACAGAAAAAGGAAATGCAAAATGAACGAGAAATTACGAAAAGAAGAAAGGCGTAGCCTTCCCTTTGCCTCTGATGACTTGCCGTTTGTATCCTTTCCTCTGTGAACCAGAAGGTCCAGAACAGAGAAAGATAATGGAACCGAGTTAACTTCCGTTAACCGTAGCTCGAAAGCTTCTTAACGTCGTCTTCTTTTTCCGTTTCTTCATCCATACTTTTTTCTCTACCTTAGATGATTGACAAGGAAAGATAAAACGTTAGTGTTCCTTTTAGTCTTCTTCTACGTCTATCTATTATCTTCACACCATTTATAATAATGCTTCAGCTACTCCCATATCCAATAATCCAAACAACAATTATTTATTATTGCCTGAAAAAATAAACTTTTTGATTTAAAATATGTTTGCTCAGTTTTATTTCAACTCATGGAATCTTTTTGAAAGTTATATACGTACCTAACTAAATTAAGTGAAAGTTTTATCATAGTGCGCATATCAACGATTAACCATAGTGTTGAAGCTAGTGGAATAATATCGAGAAATTTTAGGAAATACATATATTAAGAGGTAAATTTTGAAAAATATATATCTAGTATAGCAATTTTCAAAACTACAATTTTTCTTAATTTTAATCTATAAATTTGGGTTCACTAATTCTTACTTAAGGTTTAGATTTTGGAGTTTATAATTTAGATTTAAAGGTTTAAAATTAGATTTTAGGATTTATGATTTATATTTTACTATATTTTTGAAAATAAACACTTTAGAGATGTATAGTTTTGAAAATTAACACCTAAAAAGATATATTTTAAAAATTTATCCAATAATATATCAAAAACCTTATACGAGACCATAGTGAAATCAAGAAAGAAATAAGTATATCTAACTGGTTTCCGCGGGATGAAGGAATGATATGATGCTATAGTTTTTGCTATATTTATCTTCCACTTGTCGCAATTATATGCTAATGTATTACCTAAAGTTCACAGCATAAAGTCATAAACTATGCATGTTGCTGTATTATTCTTTAGTTTTTGCTATAGTTCTCTTGTGATTTTCGTTGATACTTTTCTTGCTTCATCATTAAATAGTGTATGATTAATTTTGCAAGAACTCAAAAAAATAGATTTTTTTTTCTGTCAACCATAGATTTTGCTATATCTCAAAATTATATACAGTGGTATTAATTAATGGTACATCAAAAGGATAACCTATATCGAAAATCTTATCTATAAATGATTCTAGTTATAGGCAAACCGAAATAGTAACACTAAAGGACCACATGCGCGGCGTAGTGCGATTGCTTTGCATCCCCTTTCCCAATTTAATTCTCAATCCCAAACTAATAATCTAAACTAGTTAATTAGATGCTAGCTCTCGATTATAAATATATGAAATATTTTCGCCTTGTCCTTTTCTTTGTATTTCCGTTCTTCCAAAATTGAAAACACAAGCGGCACGTTGTATTCATATATTGTCATCTCCACTAGAAAATAATACACTATTAGATGATATTTTTCTAAAATTAAACCAATCATACTTTTCGTAAAATATATAGTTTAATGGTCATACGAGGACCACTTAGGTCATCGGCTCATCCATCCCACTGACTTTGAGATTTTTTTTTTTTGGTGTGTGTGTTTATCAGTTTGTTAAAAAAATACTTTAAAACATTTTTTTAAAAATATGGACATTGAAATACCTCTAGAAATAGCTATTTACTCTANTTTTTTTTTTTTTTTTTTTTTTTTTTTTTTTTTTTTTTTTTTGAATTGCTACTCTATTTGTTTGACAAAGCTTCATCGTTTTCGTCGAAACAATCCGGTATTAATATTATCAAGTCATGGTTTACCTGACCTTCTCTCGTGTGATTTGCAATCTTCCAAATCAGATGTGATTATTTGACTAAACACCTTCAAGACTTTAAAAAAACACTCAGATCGATCGTCTCTTACTTGTCATAATTAATGGCTCTATGAAAACGGATAACATATTTTGTTCGATACCGGGGAGATCTCAAACCAAATCCAGTCTAACTACATAAACCGTGAAAGGATTCGAACTATATAATTTAACTCCAAAATAACTATTTCAACTATTAAATCCATTTTACAAAAAAAAAAAAAAAAAACTATCAAATCCAAAAAGATTTATTAAGAAAATCATGAGACAGAAAAAAATACATGTATCGTTGAAAAAGAAGAACGTATATAATAGAGTAGTCACTTTTAATAGTATAGTAAGAGTGCGAATATGATTAATCTGTAGGCATTTTTCTTTATATAGGATTGTAAAGCTCTTTATAGCAATGGACAATAATTACGTGGAATAAGCACTGTTCCATTAAAGTGGGAGCTAGTAACTAGTAAGCAACAAGCACCAATTCAACTCCTATCAGTTTTATCATATTTAAATCAGTATACAGATTTAGTTTTAATTAATTCCTTATTGAGAAAGCTTTGTACCACTTTAGTTACGTCTTAACTACCACATATATTTTAATTAATTCCTTATTGAGAAAGCTTTGTACCACTTTAGTTTACGTCTTAGCTATCACAAATAGAGCAGGTATCCTTTAATTGATATACCATTTGATTACACAGATTCAATACTCTAGCCGCTTCTAGCCGTTCATCGCAAGGAACCATTTTGTCAGCGAGATGCACTACCGTCGCTAGATGAAGCCGGTCTCCTCCCTCTTTCTGAATGGGAGACAAGTGCGGTGCGGAATCCAATGTGGTTTTGTCAAAACCGCTTTTAAGTCACCAATCACACATTTTGTTTAATAATTCACGGTTTTCACTTAAAGAAAAAAAATCTGCGCACGGACTTCAAAGCATTGAAAATGGTCTTGTGAACAACAAACCGCACATAAAAATCTTACTCTAGACAAATCCAGCATTTCAGTAAAATACACACTAGATAAAATGTTTTTCCAGAAAATTATTTATAAATAGGTATGTACATTTTTTTGAAACAAGTATTTGCTAATAGGTATGTATTTTGCAATAATAATTCGCAGTCACAATTAAAAAAAAAATCATTAAAAAAACAAATCATATCTATATTATTATAAAATATATGTGCAAATATAATATAGAATATAATAATCAGCATATAAATATTATATTTTAATTTTTTTGCTCATTAGATATCATTCTTAAATAACGTTTTTGTTTATTATAAAAAAATGTTTTAAATATATTTTATAGATTCATTGTTAAAAATACTAATTTAGTTATTTAAAGAACAAAAAATAGTTTTACGAAATTGTTTCTACATTAATAGTAGACAAACAATTTTAGTTTATAATTCTACTAATATTATTAATATATTAAATACTTAATAGTTATCTACAATTTGTATTTCATCATACTTCTACTTTTTTACCATTCAAAATTTTATTTTGTACCGCTAATTATTTTATCCGCCAATCAAACATTATTTTGTACCGCTTATTTTTCACTAATCACACTTGTTCCGCAGTCAAATTTTATCCGCACTTATCAAAATTAAAACGCACAGCACTCTAAATCTGCTTAATCCGCACAACACAATATGCTGTCACCATTCGGACCCTAAATTTCTCATGTACTTGCGGAAATAAATAAATATATAGGCTGTGATTGGAGAACGGTGCGGTGCGGAAAACAAAGCGGTTTTGTCAAAAACGCTTTTTAAACACCAATCACCAATTTTTAAAAACAATTTGCGGTTTTGTTAAAAAAAAGAAAAAATTTCGCGAACGGATTTCAAGGCAGCACAAATAGTCTAATTGGCAATAGCTGCACTTGATATTTACACCGTGGACAAGGACCAGCGGTTCAGTCCAATACGCGTTGGATAAATATTTTTTTCCTAAAAATATCAGTGTATTAAATAATAAATATATTATAAATAGATATATTTCTGCAGTAACAAATAACAATACACGATTAGAAAACTTACCAAAAAATTTATATTAATATTATTATAATATATAGATATGTATGTATATGCAAATAAAATATAAATATAATATACAAATATAATCTCTTTGTCATTAATAATTTTTTGGAGCAAAAATAATATTATAAATATTATATATATAGGTTCTGAATGGTGACAGCGGATTGTGCTGTGCAGTTTAAGCGAATTTAGAGTGCGGTGCGTTTTAACTTTTATATGTGCGGATAAAATTTGAATGCGGAACAAATGCGGTTAATGCAAAATAAGCGGTACAAACTAATGCTTGATTGGTAAAAATATCATTAGCGGTACAAAGTATTTTTCTGAATGGTAAAAAAATCAAAAGCGGTTCAAAATAAATATATATAATAAAAAATCTATAAATAAAATATCAAATAATTGTAAATTTTAAAGCATATTTTAAATATTAGTGAATAAATATAATACAATAGACAATAGCATCGAGTACTTTGATTTTGCCATAACAAATTTGCAATATTATCCCTTATTTGTGCCATATGTTGTCCATCTCCTATCTCAGCTGCTTCCATGTCACCTAAATCAGATTCAAGATCTCTGTTGTTTACTCCCGTCTCTGTCATGACATATGCAAAATCTTCATCTGAGAAATTTGAAATTTTGATAAAATTATGCAATCCCATTGTAGCCATTACCACTCTCTTTTGTATGTGAACATTATATCGTGGAAAATCACAAAGAATCCTCCATTTTTTTTTCCAAACTCCAAAACTTCTCTCGATAACAGAACGCATAGACGCATGATATCTGTTGAACAATTCTTGTTTATTCCTAGGAGCAGGACCAGAATTGAACTGAGACATATGATATCTCACAACTCCATTACGTGATGATCTATAAGGAGCTAAAAATCCTTGTTTATTTGGATAGCCAGAATCAATGAGATAATACTTCTCCGGTGGAGGCAAAGGGAACTCAGAATCTCTTTCTTGTGCCATTGTCAAAACAGCTGTATCGTGGCATTACCCCGGTGCTCCATTCCAAATATATGTGAATAACATATTGAAATCACATATTGCCATGATGTTCAAAGACGCATTATCATGTCGATTCCAATACATTCCTTGTAATTCAGGCTTCACTTTTACGCATACATGCGTTCCATCCATTGCTCCAACAAATCCACTAAAATATGGATAATATGTTCGATCTACTAGAAGTCTTTCAGAAATTCAGTATAGTTCTTGTCTTGATGGAGTTCTAATATAATCACATGCCATTAATTCAGTCGCGATAAGAACTTCTTTAAATTTTCTCTGCACGGTCTCCTGATTTCGGCCAAATCTCATACCAACATCTCTTTGAACTTCATTGTGCCCGCATATCCGTAGAAATATAGCGACTCTTTCTTCAATGCTTATATTTAATGTTGGTTGTAGGTCATAATTTGTCTGA
>OVBJ01003869.1:0-10567 GCA_900406535.1 Noccaea bulbosa | reverse complement strand
AGGAAACGTTCGGCGGCTGGGCGAGGAGAGAAGCGAGAGCAATTAGGGTAGAGAGAGAAAAAAAGGTGTTAGTGACGGTTACGTACTGTATAGAGCAGGAGAGAATCTCTGTCATCTTATTTCTTTCATTTTGTGCCTCGTTTTTATTAAATCTTTTTTTAAATTACATCAACAAAAATTATCCTTTTTCGACAGCAAGACGTTATAGTTCATTTTTGGTTTAGTGATTTATCAAATATTTAAAGGTTTACATCAACAAAAAATATGTTTTTTATTTTTATTTTTATTTTATATACTTTATCGGCTGTCTGATCAGACCTGCATTTCCGATTACCATTTAAACCAATTGAGCTTAATTAAGTCTAACTGACAGACTATCCACATAAATGTGATTTAAAGTTTTCAGGAAGGATCGAACTCGGGTTGGGAGTTTCACCCTTCCCCTTGCTCTCTCCTACTACTGGACCACACTCACGTGGGCAAAAAAATTATACTTCTTCAACAGCAAAACGTTATAATTCATTTTTGGTTTAGTGATTTATCAAATATTTAAAGCGTTTACATTAACTAATTTTTAAAAAAATTTGTATTTCCTTAATAGTCTAAATGCAATGTCTGGAACTTTCAATATATTAATAAGCTAATACCCACGCACATAAATATTTTTAATAAAAATTATAAATTAGTTAGTTCTTAATATTACTATCTAATCATCAATATCATTCATTATACATAAAGTGGTACAAATAATATGGTATGATATCTAAATCTATCAATTGATACATAATCTATATTTTTGTATTTATTTATTTTTTTGTTATAGCATAGTTACGTATATATTAACAAAGATGAAATGGATAAGTTATTTAAATTGAATATGAAAAAAATAGGTACTAATAGTTCATGTGGATCCGAGTTTAGTGTCACAATCTTTCCCTAATAACAAACAATACTATATTCGTTTTAGAAATCTATTGTTTTTCTTTGTAGTTTCAACTTCATTTATAGAGTTTAATTTTGTCGCATGTCTTTCACCAACCTAGCTATAACCTTTATTTTTCATGGCCTATTTGTTGAAAAAAATTAAAGAAATTAGAATATTTATTTTGTAAGTTACAATAAGCACAAAAAAATATTAAAAGTTGCACTAAGTTCCACTAAACTTTTGGATTTTTTTAAAAAGTCAAAATTGTATACCATGTGTCATCTTTTTATGTAGCCACATGTCCACAATATAGAGATGATTAATCACAATTCATATATATGCTCTAGCGATAACATTTAATATAATCTGACAATATATTGGATTGTTCGTTAGATCATAGAATTACAAACTCTATATATTATGGTTGATAGATCATTTTATTTACAAGATGTGGCACCTTTAATAAATATTAGAGTGTACTGAATTTGATTCTAAATCAAGTACTACAACAGGGAATTCTTGCTGAATTGTACTATTTTATAGGATGCCTTTAGACAAAAGTTGGTAAAAGTTTGTTGATTAATTTCCTGGTGGCTATCAAACGTACTAGTTTCCTCGGTTCCTTTGTGAGAACTCAAAAGTTATTCAACTAAATAACTAGTAAATATAACAGATAATTCTCAAAGTATATTTGACAATGGAACAATTAAGAAATACAAACTAACTGATCGTGATCGGTGTGACACCACATACTTAAGCGATTGAAGTTTGAATTAGAACCGACTTCATGATGGCTTTTCAAATTTAATATATTATCTAAGGTTATACTAATTATTTAATACACAACCACATTAGCTACACATGTGTGGTGTGTGCAATTACAATTCTCAACAAATAAACAAAAATTTATTCGTTACACGTCTTACGCTTAAGCCTGAAAATTTTGAAAAGTTTTGGCAAATAATTTGAAGTTTGATTAGTGACGCGTTCACTGAGTTTGGTGCATGATAAATCGTAAAAGCAGCGCACTGCATGAGTCAGACACACTATTTTATTTTGTTTTCTTCTTCTTGCGATGAGATTCTTGACCAAAATCTAAACTAGTTCTCAAAATTTAGAAAACAGTGATTGTATTTACCATTTAAGGCATCCATTATTATAAGTTTATAACAACCATAACAGAAGTTATAGTGTGAGAACTTGAAACCATGATGATGTTTTTTACTTATTTTCTAATTTTATCATAATAATTTTCAGATATTGGTTATCTGGTGATTAATCTTTGTTTTCATTCGGATTATAGATAAGCTCGTTTGGAACCGTATCTCTTCCATCCGATAATTGGAAGATACAAAGTATGAAGAGGCTTTCCACGCATGGTTTGAAGCAAGGCGTTAGGAAAATTGTGATTCTTTTTTTCAATATTTCAAACTATTTAAGGATTTGATGTAAAAACGACATTTTTTAGGTTCAAATTAAATTTTACATTCAATTCAAAATAAAAATAAAAAAAACTTTATTTTTATAACGTATGTTTTTTTGCATTAATTAATCGTATTTATTCAGTCCATTTCTTTTTTGTCTCTTCTGGTTATGCTATCATATCTTATATATATAATTAGAGAGTTTTCTCTCCATCTACGATATCCACATTAGCACAAAAAAAAAAACAATAAATTATATTTAATATTTTTCATTTAATAAATGCATATTCATATTTCTCCATATATCAATTTAATAGTATAAACATAAATATCCATTTTTTAATAAAAAACACACTTAAAACTTTAATATTAAAATTTTAATTTGTGGTCAATAAAAATTTTTAGTTAAAGAAAGTTAATTGTAATATAAAGTAGAGAAAAGGTAATGAAATATTTAGAATTTTAATTGTATATAAGATATATCCCATTTAAAAAATTAAAATATGTTTAGGAGTAAAAAGTATAGAATAATTTAGTTGAATAGTAGAAAACTCATGAGAAATTTGAATATTCAAGCATATGGAAATAGTAAGAAAATAGCCAATAGTCACAATGTTCAAACTATCAGAAAATAAATTATGTAAAGAGTTATACATATTATTTTATATCATATTCCGAGAAAAATACGATTTTACATTTTAATTCGAATGTTTATGGTGTAAAGAAAGCAAAAAATACGAAAGATTTAAAGTATGCTAAGTTTTGGAAAAGATAAAGTTTTAGATGAAATATGACATTACTATCTTAGAAAATAAATTGCATCAACGTAAATGTTTTTATTTTTTAAATAAATTTTTGTGTTTTGTTAAGATGTTCATTCAATTTTTTCTCCAAACATTGAAAATCAAATCAAAATCTACGAATTTGATATAGCCTTAGTTCCGCACAAGGCGCTGTTCGCTTTCTAGTTACTATTAACTTTTTATAAGTTTTGAGTCAATTGTTTAAACCTAAAAAGCAAAAGCAATCCAAATTCATGAGTATCTTAGGCGTACGCGTCGCGTCGTCTGATTGTGACCAATAGTGTTGGTGGAGACTAATAAAACAAAAATTCCAAATTTAGGTTTTGACGAAATATTCAAAGCTAAAACCTCTGAATATTAGCATATGATATTCAAAAGCAGACCAAACTCTAACAACCGAAAAGATTCTACGTTTCTTTTGTTGCTAAAATAAAGATTCTACGTTTTGAATTATGACAAAATGAAACTCTCAACTCTCAACTCTCAAATATTGGTTCATAGGTTTTATTGTACTTATAAGTCATGATGATTCTTGCATTCGTTGAACAAAATTGAGCTCATGAAGCCAAATTATTGTGGATCTTAATACATTAATTAGATACATATACAAAGAGACTGAAGTTGGGATTTATAAACCTCGTAGAATTAAAATTCTTTAAACACAACAGACTTTAAAAGAACTGTGTGGCTACATCTACAACTGAAATAAAATGTTACAACATTTGAAGGCAATACATATATAATAAACATTATATATATAGTTTTCTGCACCTAAACTGTGACACATAAGAGAAGAGCTTACCTTACACCGTGACACACCCATTCATCATATTTACAAACGACTCCTACGACGTGGTTATTGTCCCCACCGGTTTTTCGAGTCATCAAGATCGGTTTATATGGATCCACCGCGCTTGTTTTTCAACCGGTTCATGGAAATTTCAGAGCTTTCTGAGGATAAGTGGATGATTTTTGGAGTGTTCTCTTTGGTGGTGGTGGAGGCGGCATCATCATACGGGAATGATTCCTGAACTTACTTGAACTTGAAGATGAATGTTTTCTATCTGATTCTATTGCGGCTGATGATGATGAGCTTGGGAATGATCCCTTCTTGTTCTCCATTGTTGATAGTTTCAGTCTCTTTGAAGGCTTAGGAGGATGATGATGATGATTATGATGGTGATTATGATTATGCTCTGCTGCTGAATCTTTTCTCACGTGGCTGTTGTTCTTGATGCTTGAGTTAAGCTCTAAGGAGGAAACGACTGTCCCGTTCCTTTCGGGAGGCTTTTCGATAAGTTTTGATTTGCGGGCTTTCATGGACTTCTGAGAAAGCTTCTTTGGCCATCTGAGGATTCCGTTTGGGTTGTTTTGGTTTCCGGGTTGGATTGTAAAGTCACAGAGCGTTTGAGCAGCTGCTATTAGCAGAGGACATGATAGAGCTGCAGACAACAACATACCATCATCATCATACGAGGATTTGAAGCGATGAGAAATTGAGTAAATAATAGCATTTGTGAACACATACCATCGTCTTGAACATCTCTGGTTCCCTCTGGTTCTGCACTAGGAACAAAGGAAGCTTTTTGAAAGGTAGAAACAGATGATGCTTCTGTGCACCGGCACGAAGTGGTGTTCGTTTGGATCTGTACTGGATGGACTAAGCTTTGGTTGAAAGTGAGTGAATCCAGATTTGTGAATTGACTGGTTATACTATTGGGAGGATTCATAGTTGTGTCGGCGATTCTTAGCCATCGTCCTTGACAAAGTGTCTTGCCGGTGAGAAGCTTTGCTGCTTCTGAGTTGGTTCTAGAGCTCCCATTGAAAGCCTGTGACCAAGGGAAATTTGGCAATAATCCACCACGAGGAGGTACTTGTTTAGCTAAACGCTGCTGCTCTGAGTTGTTCTTAGAGTTCTGAGACGGTTTTGAAGCATCTTGGAGCAGAGAGTCTAAATCTTTTGGTGGAGGAAGGTCTAATCTTTGCAATACATCAATAGCCTCGCATAATTGAAAGTTAAGCGGACTAGAAGGAATCTCAGAGTTACTAGAAAGATCCTGAAAGATTCAAGCGTCAAATCACTATTCAGTAAACAAATCACTTCAAAATGTCTGAATTAAGAAATCTACCTTGGAAGAAGAGGATAGATCTCCATTAAGAGCATTTAATTTATCGCTGTTTTCACCGTTTAGTGTGGCAGAGAGAGAGCTTGGTGAGCCCAGAGTTCTGCTGATGCAAGCGTCTAATTCAGCAGAGCTTTGAGACTGAATAGGCTTTCTAGTAGGGAGAATAGACCAAACATTTCTGACCACACTCAGCAAAGAGTCATTATCATTCTCCAATTTCTTCTTCTTGTCTTTGGCCAAAGAAGGACACTCGTAAGAGCCTTCAAGAAGCTTGTTCAATGACAAATCTTCAATGAGTTTGGTAACATCGTTTATTTCAGGCTTCAAGCCATAGGCACCTGCATGTAAGGCAAATTAAGAGGTAAAAAAAAAAAAAAAAGAACAGAGCATATCACATGAGGAGGATATGCTGACAAGACCTTGCCATATCAACAAGGTTGCTTTTTATTGAAAAGAACAGGTGCTATGACTCTCACATTGTCCATTTGGTACCTTAGCGATGCAAAGAATGTGTCAGCCAGTGAAACGTTTTCAATTTAATTCCAGGGAGGTTAAGAGAAAAGAGACTCAAAATCACCACAAATAAACGAGGGAACCTCTAAAGCTACCTCAGAACAGGTTCACTTGTAAATCACTTCAAAGTTCAGACGATGCAATCTATAGAACTGAAAGTATACAATAAGTAGCTAAAGTTGAGAACTCATGGTTAAATAAGCAGGAGACTTCATACTGTTCAGAAGCAGTCACATACCGAAAAATGCATTCTCGCCAGTAGTAGCTACATTGACGGTCGAAAAAGTTCTAGTGGGAACTTTTGAATTCCTCTTCTCACCTCTCCTGCCACTACAGTTGCTTCGTTGCTTCACTGCTAAGGGTTTATCTATAAAAAGAGCATTCAACAGAGAATAATTAGTAACCTAGCCAAGCCAGATCAATACAGGAAACAAAAATGTGGTTTGCCTGAGAGTTACCCGAGTGAGTAGTAGATCCTTGTCCACATATGTCCTTCGTGTCATTTTCTCTCACTCTCACTGTGTCATCTAAAAGAATCAATTTAGTTCTTTTTGAAGTCACATTACTACTACCACTTCTCGAAAGTTTCCCTCTCTTCCTAGGAAACTCTGCACTCTCTGGACTCGCAATTGGCAGATAACCGTTTTGAGGCTCTGATGAAGTTTCAACACGAAGTTTTGTAAGCCTATCATGCACAAAGTCGTGCGAGTGCATCAATTTGCGCCATAGCGATGAATCTGAAGCCCCACTGCTGCTTCCTGCTCCTGGATCAAGTAGGAAAATTTTGCAAAATTCACCAAACTCTGATATACAAAACACATTTTGGGATCTACAAATGTAAACTGTACCCACTTGATAACCTGATCGATTCAAACTGAATAATTCAAAAGTCAAAGTGGAAATGAAGCAAAAGAGCAAGAACACAGCAATCAGAAAAAAATAATATAAATTAGCTCAACCTTTCTTGCTAATTGAAGCACTGCAACGCTCGATCGAAGAATTCACACGAGCAGTCTCACGGTTGTTATCAGCCTTGTTCGACGAAACCCTAACTCCTCCTCCACCAAACCCTTCAGATCCCATAAGCTTAGCCGACACCGAAACGTCCACGGGACAAGAAATCTCCAAACAATTCATCACCACCGTGAGAAACCCAAATCGCAGCCTTGTAGGCTGCGAGACGAATTCATCTCTTTAAAAGCTTAAAGCCAGATAGTTCGAAGCCTCGATCGAGAAGTTGAGTAAATCGGAGAAAATCAAAAGGAAAGTGAGCTAAAAAGAGTGAGATTAAATTAAATTTGGGGATTTCTCGATTGAGGAAGGAGGAAGAAGAAGAAGAAACGCAATGGTGCGGCTGCGTGAATCGGGGGATTTTTCTAGGGCAAAGAAAATGAAGTGAAAAAGATGACTATTTATAGTTTTCGGGAAATTCACTTTGTCATGTTTAGATAAGCCGTCGACGGTGAGATGTTCCGGTGAGCTCGTCCGTACCGGTTAGGATGACGTGGCGACTACATTATTGCTTCAGACTACGAAGCAGAGTGATCGAGAGCCGTTGGATGCAGACTGGTGACGGGGATTTCACGATCTTAGTCGCTGATGGAATGCCACGTAGTCAAGTGGATTTTTCACTTGTACATGTGATTTTTTAGGTGAGTTTCCAGAAATGCCACTGGAGAATTCAGGTGTTGGCTTGGGAACGTAAATTTTATTTGACGAAATTGCCCCTTATCTGATTACGGACGCCGTTAGATTTGTGTAGATCCGTTAATTATTTTTGTTTTTATTTTGGATTAATAACTACATTCACTTCAAGTCTTTGATAGTATTCTTTTGAACAAGTCGCATTGAAACAAAATAAGGAACAAATCTTATCATGTCAAGATTTTTGAAAATGCGCCGTGAGAATCCGGATAACAGACAACAGTTTATATCGGTCAACCAATACTTTAGCCTTTTATTTTTTTTTATTTTTTTTGGTAATGTAACGGGGAACAGAAGTCCCCCGCAAATTAAGTAAAAGAATCAACTACTACAAAATCACACGTCGAGGACGCGTAGTTCCAATTTCATCCTCCCACAAGATCGACTCTAATGTCGGAGGGGCAATATCAAACAAATGAAAACCAAACGGTAAAGAAAAGGCCAGGTTCGCCAACCCATCAGCAAGACGATTAGCTTCCCAGAAGATATGAGTGATTCGGACAGACCAGTCCTTCGATAAAAAACCATGGCACAGACGTACCAGGAAAGATAGAGGATGTGAGTTATTGATCCCCTTCTTCAAAAACCCGACGACCAACTCCGAGTCCACTTCCAACTCCAATTGTGGTATTCTCCTTTCCCATGCAACAACTAGGCCATAATAAACACCCCACAGCTCAGCTAATGGAGCAGAACAACGACCAATGTTCAAAGAGAACCCCCCGCGCCATTTTCCCTCCTCATCTCTTATCACCCCTCCCGCTGTTGCGAGACCCGGGTTACCATGGGACGCCCCGTCTGTGTTCAATTTCCACCAGCCAGAAGTCAGAGTTTTCCAGCCTATCTCTCTCTCAACTCGGACTAGTGGACCCACTTGACAAGTGACCGCCTGATTCGCTCGCCAGATCTCCGTCGCAAGCTGTTTCACAAACTGGACTCGATCCCTGCATCTCCTATTTTCTCCAAACACATTACCACAACACCACTTCCAACCCCACCATACTGTTATCGCGAACATCGTGGACCACGGAACATCCACAGCGGTAACTCCTTCCTGCAAATTGTAATACAACCACTCCAAGAGAGATTGATTAAAGAAGCTCTGCCTCTTACGGATAGGTACAACTCTCGTCCAGATTCCTGACATTGCCGGACAGTCCCGAAGGACATGAATTATGGTTTCGAAATCACCTTTGCAGACAGAGCAAACATCAGAATCGCTTAGGTGCCGTCGTTTCCGCTCCACGTTAGTCATAATCACCTGATGACTAACAAGCCAGAGGAAAAGGCGTACTCTCTCAGGAACAGCTACACGCCATACTCGTTCAAAGAAACAGCTCATACTTGGCTTGGGGCTATCATTTCGCACTATCATCTCATAAGCTGCCCTTACTGAGAATTCTCCGTTCGGGCTACCTCTCCAAGAATGACAGTCCCGAGCTCCTGTAACGCGATCCAGCGCCACAGCCATAATTTCCAGCTTAATATTCTCCGGGAGCAGATGATCAAATTTAGGGAGATCCCAGCCTAAACCCTCCCTCCAGACGTCTTTAACTAGCCAAGATCGAGTAACCTCCGACAGGTCCCCAGAAGTCATACTGACAAGTGGCTGGTCTGAAACCCATGAATCCAGCCAGAACTTGATATTCTCACCATCACCCGCAACCCAACCATGTCCTGGAACGATAACTTCCTTCAGTCCCCTGACTACTCCCCTCCAAAGACTCGACCAAGAGCTTTTGGCTACCATCCAATTACGATTCTGAATGCCTCCCACTTTATATTTCTTTCTTACAACTCGGGCCCATAAAGAATCATCATCATTCAGAAGCCGCCATCCCACCTTCGCCACTAATGCAAGGTTCTTGTCTTTAGAAGACCTGATGCCAAGGCCCCCATTCTGCTTAGAAATGCACACTTTTTTCCAAGAAATCAAGTGTTGTTTCTTTTTCTCCGGGCTACTCCCCCACAGGAAAGATCGAGACACTTTATCCAGACTTGCCAGCGTTGACTGGGGGAGAATCATCGAGCTCATCGGATGGACCGGGATTGAGGATAAGACCGCCTTCGTGAGAAGTAGTCTCCCTGCCATGCTAAGAGTACAGTTCTTCCAACCTGCTAGTCTTGCTGAAACGCGCTCAAGAACTTCACCAAAAGTATCCTTGTTAATACGTTTATGCAGAACTGGCATCCCTAAATATTTTCCCAAATCCCGTGATGACTGAATCCCACTTGCTTCACTAATATTCTTCTCCAAATCTCGAGACACATTCCCTGAGAAAAATATTTTAGACTTTTCTAAACTCACCTTCTGTCCTGAGGCTCTACAAAAGGTCTCCAACACCTTTCTAATAACTTGTATTTGCGATAGAGAGGCTTCAGCGAATAACTGTTTAAACCAAAACGAATGTAAAACTTTTATCTCAATCTTGCAATGACATGTATTTCCCTCTATTTTCTATTTTTGGGGCCATGGGGGTATAGGAAAATATGAATTTGAATTATTTAAAATGTTTAACTATGATTTTTATATACTCATATAGCAAAAACATAAAATACAGTTTAAATTTTTAATATTCTATTTGAAAACTTATATTTGTGGTATTGATTTTTGATGAAATAAAATTGTAGGAATATGTAACATCCGTGGACCAGAAAAATGTGTTGGAAAGTGGTATCGGATGATGCTAGTTAGCTAGAAGTGGATTACACATGATCTAGAGGTGAGAATTGAAGATTGGCTATACATGTTCTTGTTTAATTGTTGTGCAGTCGGTCCAAGTTCTTAAATTTCGAAGAAAGTCTGTAAAAAGCTTTTAAATACCTAGTGTCTNTTCGATTCCGGTTTAAGTCGATCGATTGGAAAAATTGTTTTCGATTTGGAGTTGGTTCGGGTCGAGGATGTCGACCGACACCAAGGGGTGGTGTCGATCGACACCAGTTACAGGAAAACCGACCGGTTCGATTTAAGTGGGCTGATTTGGGCGGTTTGGGTCTTGGAAACCCTATTTCTCGTGTTATAAACACTGTAGCCGCATCTGAAAATCACTTTAGTCGTTTTCAGAGTTTCAG
>OVBJ01003868.1:0-10569 GCA_900406535.1 Noccaea bulbosa | reverse complement strand
TTACTTTGTAACAATCGCAACTTATTCTTCAGTCGCAACTCTTTAACCTATGGCAGTTAGATGTTTTTTTTTTTTGTATAACTCTGGTATCCAGACAGCCACATTTTCGACTATCCCCACAAGTGGGGTCCAGCGCCCCAACGGAAGGGATGTTAAATCTGTTGTGGCCGGGACTTGAACCCAGGTGGCGGGTACCTCAGCTGAGGGTCCTTTACCACCGGACCACTAGCGCTGGTTATGGCAGNATATCTCTTATGAAATTTAAAGAGTTCTTAGTTGTATATATTACAGTCATGCTGCCATACAACATTCTCAGGATACCTACATCATATTTGTTGACGCTCTCCATGACCTTTACATGTTGATAAAATGGAGGCTGGTGTTAGATATGAAAAATCACAAAACTATACAATGACTTTAAGACTATGCACATACCATGTGTAGAAAATAAGGAACAGAAGGAATCATGTCTGCATACTTCTCCATGAAATGCCGGAAATATAATTTGACGACGGTGACGATGCGGTGCCAATGATTTCTGTATTTTCGGAAGTTCAGATTTCTCGGTCAGGTCATAAGCTGTCGGGTGGGTTTTCAATCTCAGTAGAGCAAATAACTGGAGAGATATTACTACAGCCCAAGAGATCTAATTACGTACCCACAAGCAAGCCAACTCGACGTTTGCAAAGCGACGCAGCTAATGCTACAGAACAAGCAATCATGGTTCTATTTACCTAGTAGGTTTGATCAATTCAGTTTGTAAAATATGTAACACAAAACACAATTTTAGAAATCACATACTTTTCGCTTGATATTTGGTTGTGTAATTCTGTTTGGAAATCTTAATCTGAATACACCAACAGATTATTACTTTAAACATAACACTTTGAATTAAAAGTTTGTTAAACAAGTAAGAGAAAAACCTTTAAATGGAAATTTTTGTGTGGCAACTGGAAATTGAAAATGTTGTTTGTCTTCATCATGCAAATGCCAATATCACAACGATTAATGGATTAAAATTATTAAGAGCTGTTATTGATTTCTTTTTGGACACTAGCTAACAAAGAGAATTTGAATTTGCAACTGAATTTTTTGCTTTCCCAGTGATCACGTATATGATTTTTATTTTATTTTATATAACCATCGTTTATGATGTTTCTTAAAACCGTTGGGAACATTTATCTTCTCGTCTCAAGAATAATAAAAAGTCAAAAATAAATAAATATTGTAACTTTTAACATATGAATGAGGCAGCAAACTACAATATAAGAAAAGAATTATAAAAAAATACAAATACTTAGCCTCCCATTTTAACAATTAAAATATTATTCGCAAGTGGCTTTTAATATTACCACCCATTTTAACAAAACTCATAAAACTATTTCCGTGACATGATAACGAATGACAAAAGCCACTTCTCTATGGATACATAAATTTGGTCAATAAAATTTGGGGCTCATGTTTCTTTCACATAACTGTAGACACAGCCCTGGATCAAACCATAAAAGAGAACATCAATCTGTTACTCTGACATGAAAGCCCCGAGTAAAGCGACCATCTCTATATGTATAGGAAATAACATGTATTATCTCTCATATACTCAGCGCCACTAAGAGTTTGTTCGTCAAATATGTATTTCCAAAATATTTCGAAAAATAATTAAGATTTGAAGTTTTGAGGAAAACATATAAACCAACTACAAGAAGAAAGACAAACCCAAATTGATACCAGTTTTGACAAAAAAGTTTATGGTTTCACGTAAGAATTATGCACAAAAATAGGAATTACTGATCATATATAATGGGGGAAAAGGTGTATATCGTATCTAAATTATGAACTACTCTTTCAACATGCTCTATTTGGTGTTTCGTCTTAATTAATCATGTAACCATTGTGCAAAACACATTTTCAGGAACATTTATTGACCAAGTTATATATAGTAACTTCCTATTTACAGACATATCATGAATGTTCTTATAGTTTATATAGTAGAGTTTCATGGCTATAAAGATTACGTGACAGTTAAAAGATACCCGCGTTTACTTCGCTCATCGGGCTTTGTAAATGTCAAGCAAGACGATAGTGTTTTATAAATTCTCTCTGTTCTAATTAAGTAAAGTTATATAAATTGGGGACTATTAGAAACCCTTACTGAAGAAAAGACAACAAAAAAAAAGAGAAAACTGAAGTTGTNCCAAAAAAAAAAAAAAAAAAAAAAAAAACTTAACTACAACCATCAAATATGTACTACAACAAAGAATAATATACGAGTTAGTAAACGTTTGAATAAATTATAACTGAATATCGATGAAAGAGGAGTTTTTATCCTTCGATCTAAATCAATTCAGAGACGTAGTAGAAACAGAAAGAGAGGGATGGTGGTGACAAACGGCGAGGAGACCACAAGGACGATGAAAGAAAAGGAAATGGCATGTCAACGATTACTACAACAACCAAAATGATATGGTGATTGTAATTCGTGATTTTGTAGATTAGGACAATAGCGAGACTAATAAACTATATCCATGGTGGTGACAGACGCCGAGGATTCCACAAAGTGAATGACATATCAAATTTTAGGAACATAACCAACTGATAGTGTGATTGAGAATCATAGTGTGATTGAGAATCACGATTCTCTAGAAAACAACAACGACAATTGTGAGCGTTTTGAGTGAGCATGAGATCAATATATGATACCTTGCTTAAATCTGTATCAAAATTGTTAATTTGTGAAAAAGTCATAGCCAAAGAGGAGTAAACTGATGTATGAAGCAATACTCTGCAATGTAAGAAAGAGATTATGAAAAAAAAATACACAACAATGAAAAGAAGAAGGGCAATAGTGAGAAGTATGACTGGAAAAAAACAAGATTGTAAAAAATGAATCAAATGATCTTTAGATATATATAGAAGTGAAAAGTCATCAACGAATTAGTGGTTATAATTGAAAGAATGCAATTTGGAAAGACACAACCGTTCGATGAGCGGTTATAGACGAAACAGTTAAGAAAAAGGTGCGAACACAAAAGGCATTTGTTCAGTTTGCTATTATATAGATAAAAAGTAAACAGACATGTAGTTCACTATTTGGTTATATAGTGAACTATATATAGTTAACTATTTGGTTATGTAGTTAACTATATAACTATTTGGTAAAGACCATGTTTATTAGTTACCGATCTTTAGTAACAATAGCAGCGGGATCCTTCAAAGAATCCTACAAATTACATGAAAAAATAAAGTTAGCTATATGTGTCTAATAGAAACTATACTCATATAAAAGTTAACAACAATTAATTTTTGAAACATTAGCTATATGGTTTTAATATTGATCTATAACACGATTGTTGTTGCAATTTATAGATTACTGATGAACTAAAACAAAATTATCTACACATCAAAAATTCATGGACCATAGTTACGATACACTACAAATAGTTAACTATTCTCATGCATAGTTAACTATTCCCTTGCATGGTAAACTATCAAAGTAAAAAACAACATAGACGTAGTAAACTATTTTCTTGCATATATAGTTAACTACTTTCTTATATAGTGAACTATTTCCTTGCATAATTAACTACTAATTACACACATAGATAACTACTTTCTTGTGAACTTAACAACACAATGAAAAATCGCAAAAAAATGCATTAATTTATAGGTGAAAAGTCATGGTAACTGGTAAGAATATAATACCTTGAAATCACTGGCGAGAATTTGACCAGATTTAGACATGAAGATGAGAGAAGGAACCTAGCGTGAAACAAGGTTGATAAATCGTCTCTCTTCGCCTTCGTGCTGAAAAAAAAAAAGAAAGAGAGAAAATACAATTCAGTTTGATTGGTGTAGAAAGTCACCAGATCCAGAATCTCAGTAGACAGATTCTAAGAAAAAGAAAAATATAAACAATGGAGAAAGAAAATACAACACAAACCTCATCTCACTAAGTCTATCAATGGCAGATTTGAGCTCAGGGAACTCGGCAGTCGTGAATGCTTTCCGATGAGAAGAACATTGAAAAGCATATCGATTTTAGATTTCACAGCCGTGAATGGTGCCGTGAATTTTCATATTCCAAAATTGAAAAGTAAATCGAATCAAATATTAAGCAAAAAAAAGAAAGAAATCCTAATTTTTACACATTGAAAGGGACTCATCAAAAAAGTTTTTGAGGGATATAAATGTCATTTGAGCTATGTACTTGTGATAGTTATCTAATTTGCTATGCTACATGCTAGTTACCTAATTTTGGTCCAAAAATGTGTTATTCAATCAGATTATTCTAATATTAATGTATTGTTAATCAGTTGGAGAAGGGAGAAAGGAGCTGAGGCAAGAGGATAGCAACAAGAGTGAATGAGATTAATTAATTAATGTCAACAGTCATGTTTGTGATCATAAAAGTTAATTCAATTTGTCTTTGGATATTATTATTATCCTTTGTTGACTAAGATTTTGATTCATTATTTTGTGTAATACTGGTGCCAGAGTTTTTCTTTTCTAAATCATAAGGATGTCTAGTTAGAAAACCATAAATCCTTAAGATACTATGGACCCCAACCATCAGTAAACTCCTTAATCAGTCATGAATCAACTATTTTTACCTCATGAATGACACAGATTCTCACGATAAAATTCTTATTTAAGATCATATCTTTCACACTTTACTTGAAAAGTGTTGCATGTTGATGTTGAGTTTCTATGTTTTGAGGAAAATGATGAAAAGCTTTATGTTCAATTTGTTTGAACATAATCTTCTTCGGCAGTAACGTTGTCCTGATAGTTGTTTAACCACCGCGTAACTGGAGCACAAACTGGAAAAAATAAAGAACAGATTGATTTTAGTTCTAAAGTCTATTTATGGGATGATCCCAAATAACTTTCCTTGGGGTTTAAGTATTGTACCTCGAAAGTCGAAACTCTTCAGATGAGTTATTGATTTCTTTTTCTCAATATAATTCAATTCTCAGTCTTGCGTTATCCATTTGAGATATATTTCTTTTTTTTTTTGATAATTGATGATTGGACCAAACTATAACCCTTTTTGTCTCCCTCCATTAACTTGTACGGCTTATTTTCCAAAGTTTATTTATTACTTCACCTTCATTTTTGTTTCTTTTTTCTTCAATCAAACAAAAATTTCTCACCAAACCCTAATTTCCCCAAATTTGGGTACTACGGATTTCTTCATCATCAACCTTGAATTCACCGCGCTATTGATTCTCGAACTATGGCTTTATTGCTGGAAGAGATCATTCGATCAGTAGAGGCCTTTCTGAAGCTCAAGAATTCGAACCAGAAACCTTACGTGGACCCGAATCTAGACCCGGTTCTTCTGGTCCCCGGAATCGCCGGCTCGATTCTAAACGCCGTTGATCATGAGACCGGTAACGAAGAACGTGTTTGGGTCAGGATCTTTGGTGCCGATCACGAGTTTCGAACAAAGATGTGGTCTCGCTTCGATCCTTCCACTGGTAAAAAAATGTCTTCTTTTGATTTGCTATTGATTGATTTCCCAGAAACTAGCTCATGATCTCTGCGATTAGTTGAAATTAAGACTGTGATTTTGACTTTTTTGCTCATGGTAGCGAGTTTGAAGATATGTTTAGTTAAGAAATTTATAAGCTTTGCTTGTTAAAAAGCTCTAAGCAAAAGTTTCATCTGGAAACAGGTAAGACGATCTCTCTCGATCCGAAAACGAGTATTGTGGTTCCTCAAGAAAGAGCTGGGCTTCTTGCAATTGACGTGTTAGACCCAGATCTGGTACTGTTGAATCTCCAGCTGTTTCAATTCATGAGCTTTCTATGAATCTCTCTCTCTCTGTTCAAGTCATGATCAATACTTTTTTTTTTTTTTTGTAGATTGTTGGACAAGAATCTGTGTACTATTTCCATGAGATGATTGTTGAGATGCTCGGATGGGGTTTCGAAGAAGGCAAAACTCTCTTTGGTTTCGGCTATGATTTCCGCCAAAGCAACAGGTAAAAAAGCTTGCCTCTTTTGAGTTTTTTGTAAACACTGATCTTTGTGTTTAAACTAGATTTGTGTTTGCAATGGTTTATAGACTGCAGGAAACGTTGGACGAATTTGCTAAAAAGTTGGAATCAGTGTACAAAGCTTCAGGAGAGAAGAAGATTAATGTTATTAGTCACTCTATGGGGGGACTGTTGGTGAAATGTTTCATGAGTCTGCACAGTGAGGTATATGATTCCTCTTTCTGTACTTTGTAAGTCCTCTTCTAGTGTTATCTTTCATTTCAATCTTGGGTGGAAATTTCAGATATTTGAGAAGTATGTACAGAATTGGATTGCTATTGCTGCTCCATTTCGAGGTAAGTTCTTGGACTTGTAGTAGTGCTTCTGATTGTACTCGAGAAAAGTAGTAATAGACTGAATGGTTTTTGGCATGATTGAGTCAGGTGCTCCTGGATATATCACATCGACTTTACTGAATGGAATGTCGTTCGTCAATGGCTGGGAACAGAACTTTTTCGTCTCAAAGTGGAGCATGCATCAATTGGTAATACATCAATTAACAAAAAATCCCATTTGAGGCTATAACCAGAAGTCTTGTTTGTTTTGATCTCTTCTTGAAATTCAAAAATTGCTTTTTTTGATTTTTTTTTGCCTTGGCTTCTTCTGATGTTTCAGCTTATTGAGTGTCCATCCATATATGAGCTCATGTGTTGCCCGTATTTCAAATGGGAACTCCCTCCCGTTTTAGAGCTGTGGAGAGAGAAACAGAGCAATGATGGAGTTGGGACCCCTGGTGTTATTCTTGAATCTTACCGTAGTCTTGAAAGCCTTGAAGTTTTCGCGAAATCTCTTTGTGAAAATAAAGTAAGTTACTCGATACCCACCATGTTTCGTTAAAACGAACAGACGTTTGCATTGACTGATCATATGCTGGAGCACAAATCTTCAGGCTGATTATTGTGGAGAATGTATCGATCTTCCTTTCAACTGGAAGATCATGGACTGGGCTCATGAAACCAAGAGAGTATTAGCCTCTGCCAAGCTTCCTTCTCAAGTTAAATTCTATAACATATACGGCACCAATATGGAGACCCCTCATAGTGTTTGGTAATGTTTCTTGATTTTGATGTCCTCAGCTTTTGAGTGTTTTATTCTTGCAACTTGTTTCGCCTTTTTCTAAATTTGATATGTATATATATATATATACTCCTCTGCAGCTATGGGAATGAGAAGATGCCCATCAAAGATCTAACGAATCTAAGATACTTCCAGGTAACAACTAACATTGTAATAGTCACGAAATTACCTTTTTTTTTCTTTTTCTTCTCAAATTCTGATCGTCGAATCATCTTTTCTTGTAATCTCAGCCGACGTACATATGCGTTGACGGTGATGGCACAGTCCCGGTGGAATCTGCCATGGTATGTTGCATGATTGTGTTTCTCAGAAACTCATCACAAAGTCTTGAATTTTAGTGATCGTTTCTCTTTCCTCTGCTTGTTTCTCTATAGGCGGATGGGCTTGAAGCGGTAGCAAGAGTTGGAGTCCCCGGTGAGCACCGAGGAATTCTCAACGACCACCGTGTCTTCCGAATGCTCAAGCAGTGGCTAAATGTAGGCGAACCAGACCCGTTCTACAACCCAATAAACGATTACGTCATCCTTCCCACCACATTCGAAATGGAGAAACGCCACGAGAACGGAGTCGAGGTTGCTTCTGTGAAAGAATCGTGGGACATCATAACAGAAGACAACAACAACAACAACAATAATGGCGATGCTGAATCAACCGTGAGCTCCATATCAGTCTCTCGACCCGGTGATGAGCAAAACCCTCAAGCTGAAGCTCGTGCAACGTTAACAGTCCGTCCACAAAACGATGGTAGACAACATGTGGAGCTCAACGCTGTTAGTGTCTCTGTTGATGCCTGAATGTAATCATTCATGTCCCGTCGTGCTAGTCCGTACAATCATGTCTGGTCTTTTTAGCTCGTTCATGTGTTGTCGAGTGTGCCTCGTGTTGTATATAAAAAAAAAAAAAAAAAAACTCATTGTACATATATGTTCACCTCGTATAATAAAATAAAGTCTTAACAGTTTCTTACTATGCCCCATACATTCTGTCTCACACTCTCACACTAGATCAGCATTTGCATAACCATCTCTCGCATAGATATAATGTCCTTTAACAAATAACATCATTACCCTGGTTCAACTGTATTCTTTTGACTTTTTTTGTTCGACCAAATCCGTATTAGAGGTTTCTCCATGGTGGGCCTAATTTTAAACCCATTAGGCCCAATATATATATATATATATATTCCTAGTTTTCTGTAGGCAAATCTCTCTCTCTCTCTGTGGGTCGATTGTGAAGCAAAGAAAGCTTTTTTTTGTATTTATCTCCCTCATCTTCTCCGAATTAAAGGATGCAAGTTTGATTCTGGGTCCGAATTGTTTGATTTGGAACTTCTGAGCCTTAGTTTATTGGGGGTAATATAGTATGAGTGTTTCTAGAGATTGGATCAGCAGTTTGCCAGATGAGATTCTGGGAAAAATCCTGTCTTTAGTTCCGACAAAGCTAGCTGCTTCAACATCGGTTCTGTCCAAGAGATGGAGGAATCTGCTGGGTCTTGATGACTCGGTGGTGGTTTATCAAAACGAGGAAGAAGAGAAAAGTGGCGCAGAGCGCTTCCTAGGTTTCCTAGTCAATACTCTGTTAAGCAGCAATTCTCCAACCAAGATCAAGAAATTCGCTCTTCGTCATCGAGGTAGAGTTGCCCTTGAAAACGATTTCTCTCGTCTTGTCTACCGTTGGATTTGGAATGCAATGAAACAAGGAGGTTTGTTGGAGCTACACTTGGAATGCAGCAGAGATCAGTTTGATATAGAGAGAGTTTTGCTGACGAGCAACACACTGGTGAAGCTCACACTATCCGGTAATTACAGTTTCGGAGAAGAAGTGGAGGGTTTGTTTTTCCCTGCGCTCAAATCACTCTCTGTCTTATCGGTCTTAGGGCTTGACTTCGAGGACTATTGTCGGCTCGTGGATGGCTGCCCTGTGCTGGAAGAACTATTCATAACCGACGACGGTGGTGGTGGTGATGGTCATTACCCGTATGTGCCATGTTGGTCAACGTCTGTGGAAAGTGCATCTATCAGGCGACTTGTGGTTTCTGTCGATCTTCCGTATGATGATTCTTCTAAAGAGGATTACTATGAAACCTATTTTAAAGCACCGAGTCTTGTGTACCTTGACTATTCTAGCGTTGTCTTTGAGGATTACAAGGTTGATGATTTGGTTTCGCTTGTGGAAGTCAAGCTGGATCTCAGGTTATGGAAGTCAAAGAAGATGTTTGGCGATGTTACGAAGCTAGTTGCGGGTATAAGCAACATTACGACGCTTCACTTGTCTCCTGATTCGCTTGAGGTGTTTCATTTCTGCTGTAAATCCATGCCGGTCAACAATCTCCTTAGTTTGTCTATTGAGAGTAGCAAGGAGAAAGGTTGGCAAGTGATGCCGCTTCTGCTCAATAGCTGTCCAAATCTACAAACTTTAGCCCTCAAGGGTCTTTTGCACAGAGTAACAAATCGTTGCGGAAATGCATGCGCTTGCATCCCTAACAAGAAGCGAGAGAAGAGGAGGAAGACTGTGAAAGAATGTTGTTTGTGGACATGTCAAGTCAAGGTGTTAGAGGTTTCAGAGTACGGAGGTTCTTTACGAGAGCTGAAACAGATGAGACATTTCTTGGGCAATTTGAAATGCCTTGAGACCGTGAGAGTTGTTGGTGTTTACGCGGACAACAACAACAGCAACAACAACAAGAAGAAGAGTAAGTTCTTGAGAGCTAATCTGTTAGCTCTCCCCATACTTTCATCAAAGTGCAACAGCATCCACTTCATCTGACTTTTTATCTTTTATTATCTTCATGAAAGTTGGTTTTTATCTCTTATTGCCTTGCTCCAAGGACATGGATATGTTGAGAGCAAGATTGTTGTAATGTGTCAAACTTGTTAAATTTTAGAATCAACAAAATTATTTCATTGATTATACATAATTTTTGAACAAGATTTCAGTTTATTTATTTATTTTGGGGTCTAATAGCAACACCTTTCACGATCAGACCGGACTTCCAAAGTCCACCTTTAACCTCATACATGGAGAACTCAATCTTCCCGGAGATATATTTGTTGGATATTTAAGTGTATAAGGTTACAACATGTTCCAGAGTGTTCCAACGGACAGTTACTTTGGTTCAATTATTAAGCGAACGGTTGCAAACGTTCGTTAAAAACCTTATGAGAACTTTATAAGTTCTGTTGTCTCTTTGAGACAAGTAGAACGTGAAATCACNGTTACTCTTTGATCTTAAGCCTAGACAAAGAGTGGACGTGATTGTCTTATCCTGCAAGGGATTTCGTGTAACCCAAGGCTGTATAGGGTCGAAATACTCTTAAAGGAAACTGCTTCGTACAGGATTCAATCATAATCCATGATACCCACACATCTCGCTCATTTATCTCTGAAACACAGTTTCGCCTTTGTGTTCCAACACCCTGTTCTCTGTTCCAACACCGAATTGCAGAGAAGAT
>OVBJ01003866.1:0-10571 GCA_900406535.1 Noccaea bulbosa | reverse complement strand
TATCAAATTAATTTTTTAAGTTTTATGGTTTTTTATCATTTTGGTTCTTTTAATAATAGTGTTATGAACTATCATACATCTTCATTTCCAATGTGGGATTTTGAAGATACAATTATTTTTTTCATCATTTCAGTAATTGATATTTGTTTTTAAAAATTAAAATTATAATTTGTATTAAAAAAATATACATTTTTTAATATATGGGTAATGTTATAATTTATTTACTTTTATAAAATTTAGTCCAACCAATAAATAAGAGAAAAAATGTAGTATTTAAGAAAATAATTAATTTGATATATTTGATAAGATATGGAAAGAATATAATATTTTTATAATTAAATGCTGAAATATATATAAATCATTGATATAAACTATTTTATAACTAAACTAATGCAATGACATAGAATGTAATTAATCTAGTAATATTTGTTTTAATTAATATTTGTTTTGAGTGTGAACCATGTGATGACACCTCAGCATGGCACTCTTGTTAATAACACATCAACTAAAGGTTAATTTTAAAAAATGATTCTCTTTTAATATATAAGGGATGAGCCATATATTTTTGGAGTTCATCATTCTTTCTTTTTTCACATGTATTATTTCTTCTGATTTTATGTTTTATTTGTACTCAATATTTTTTTCTTTTATAATTGACCCGTGAAATTATATATATCTCTTATCTATTAAAACAGAATTCATTGCTGATGTGTCATCACCAGGTTTATTCTCAAAGAATTTTTAAATTAAAACACAATTTATAAGAATTTCCATATAATCTCATTGTATATTATGACTTTTTATCCTTTATATATTAAAAGAAAAACATTTTTAAAAAATAACATTTCTCTCATGTGTTAGTAATATAAATAACATTTCTAGAATATTTACATACAATATTATTATTACACTATTTTTTATTTGGTTACAAATATAAAAGATTTACATGTATTTTCCACTAAACAACATAAACAATATATAACAAAATTATTATAAAATAGTTTAAAAATCGAATATTGATATAGATATTTCGAAATTAATTATAAAATTTATTTTCCAATATATAAGATTTGTTAACATATTTACTTTTATATTAATATATAACCAATTGTTAATATACTTTCACTTAAAAACATATATTATGTAAAAATTATTTATTATAAAATATTTTAAAATCGAATACTGATATAAATAATTTAAAATTATTGATACAATTATTGTTTCAATATACTGGATTTCTGAACATATATATACATATAAATGAATATATAATGAATTTAATTGTAAACATGTATAATTTCATACAAAATTATAAATTTATTTTATTATTTTCAAAAAAAAATATTTAATATTTTCGAGATTTTCTAATTATACGATGACGTTGCCAATAAATAAAGTGTCTTATATGGAATTTTTTTAAATTATGATTAGATTCAAATATATATTATTTTCTCATATTAATAATAAATTAACCTATAAATCAGTCATAAATTGTCATGTTTTTAAGCAATGATTATATTTAATACATATTGAACTTAAAATATATAATGTTACTAAATTTGAATCCATTTCACGTAATATTTATTTTGTTTCTAGAAAAAGAAGAAAAACAATCATACCATATTTAACTATAATAATTAAAAAATATATATACAATTTTACTAATTTTTAAAAACAATAAAATTTTAAATATAAATTATTACGTATGATTGATATTATGGTTTTAAAATGCTATAGTATGTGCTCTTTCTTGAAATTAATTAAGAATGAATTATAAAAAATAAATAAAAAAATATCAATAATTTTAACAAAAACAATTAACAAATATTTCACCCCGTGCAAGGCGCGGGTTATCACCTAGTATATATTTATTTTGTAAATTATTTTATAACAATACAACTCGAGTTTATGTCATGCAATCTAGTTCCACTGATTTGTTCATTAGAAAAACAAATGATAGTAAAAACCTAAAAACTAGTACGTGAAGAAGCTAGAGAAACTTGTAAATTTGTAATATACTCTACAAGAAAATCTTGCCTTAGCGGAACCATGCGTTTGTCATAATCTTTGTAACGTCGAAAAAGACATATTTTTAGCATTGTCTTACTCTTCTACTTTGTNGTTTTTTTTTTTTTTTTTTTTTTTTTTTTCTTCAATTTGTCAAATGTCAAGTTAGTGAAATTCTTTTTCTGTATGCAAAAAAAAAAATAGCAAACGATTTAAAATCGATCAGTACCTCGTTAAATCTAACAGTTATATTATCAGTACCTCATGGTCTTGGATAGATTTATGAGTTGAACCAAATAATAATAAGAACGAAAATATGCTGCTTACATATTTGGTTTGCTGGATATATATGGAAACTACGTCATCTTTTTATTGATTTGTTTTGTTTGTACGTATGATTTTTAGAAAAGTTATATCACAATTCGTTTTAATTTGATAGACAAATTCTGATGGGGTCAGACTTATAATCACCATAATAAAATGGTTATTTATAATTGTCATGAAACAAATTATGTAGAGAAAGTATGTATAATACTTTTTGATGAATCTTCTCTTTAATTGGGCTGATCCAATATAACAAGAGTATAGGAAAACATGTTGAAAATGTCCATAAATCCGTTTTCGTCTATAATTGAGGCCGACGCTTTAGCTCACACAGGCGTCGCCTGACAAAGTCCAGTGGTCAAGCCGTTATGTTGGTCTTCTCTTTCGTTATATCACTGAAATATAAATAAAATATTTGGAAATGTAAACGGGGAAGGAATGTTTAATTTCTTAACGATATGGAGGCGTATACATGACCATGACACTAGTGGGATGATCGAGCATAGTGAGTTTAATTACCAAAAAGAAAATAGTTAATCTGTTACTTTTTAATTATGTTTAATTCATATCAAATGATTAAAAATTTAGCTGTACACCAAGTTGTATGCCAAAAAAGAAAGAAATAATTAAATCAATGATATTAATTTTTTTGGCAAAAAACAAAAAATGATACTTAAATATTTAAGTCAAATTTTACATTATGTGTTGTTTGGACATAAGAAATTCTTTACACAACCATGGCAACATGTTATTGGTAAAAACATGTAACTGATTATCAACTAGGATATGTTTAAAGAAAATAGTAATGTTACTTTTACATTTGACCACAAATTTTTGAGTGAATTATAATTTAGGTGACTTTTAGGACTTATATATCATAAAGAGGGACATTTTGACAAAGGTGCACTTTTCTTTGAAAGGTAATGAGTGGAAAATTCTATTTTACCCTTAATGAAAAAAGAGGTGAAAAAACTGTAAATTGATGGCATAAATCACTTTTGTTCTCCGACGATGGCATACCGCCGGAAAAAAATTCATACATGTTTTGTCTGATTGTTCATACATGTTCGATTGCAAGACCTGTGTTATTTTCGCCGGCTTTGTTCCACACCGGAGTTCAAGATGTATGTTTAATTAATTTTGAAGAATTTTGAATTTAAGATTTGCATTTTCATGGATTTGTCTATAGATTATGCCGTCGGAACGAAAGTGGATGATGACTGGTTAATGGTTATGGATAGTTTGCCGCATCTCACGATACCGTCGACGGTTTCAATCTCCTCCGACGCATTCTGCTCTGTCAAAATCTGGCGGCGATTGTGTTTTAAGAGGTGATGTATGAGCCATATTCAACACGAGCAACATAAGTGGGAATCTGAATCTCTCTGCAAATTTTGAAACTGTGATTGAAGCTCTCTCTATATCTCTCTTCTCTCTATGTTAGTGGACATGATGCGATAAATATTGATAGTTGGGCACTATGAGATGGACAATTGTTCATGGACAATATATCATGGATAGACATTACGTGGATCGTATATGACAACATCGTTTTCATTTTTTGCATTAAGAACATGAGAGTTGAGATTTGTGTCATTTGAAGAAAATATAATTTGGTCATTTAAGACAAACTAATAGAAGTATAGAACTACTGGAAGCAAAAAACTAAAGAATATTGAACTGAAAACAATCCCAGAAACAGAAGGTGATAAGATCAAGGTACAAACAATGAGAAAAAGTCTCTAAAAATGTATTAATTCAAATATTAAACTTTCAATATAGACCAACTGATCCACCTCTCCGTGGTTCCTTGTACATGAATTTTTCTCAAAGAACCTTGCTTTGCTTGCTTTCTACAGTAAGATCTAAGCCAATAGAACCTTCAAAACAAAGTGTATACACAAAACTATAAAGAAAGCAAGCAGAAGCATTAATATACAAAACTATAAGGAAAACAAGCAGTAGCATTAAGTAATCAAAATCGAAAATCTGTACCAAGTAATCAAGATAGGAAGTTTGTACCAGGTAATTCATTTTCCAATGCAAACAAAGAGAATGGAATTAAGATCCTAACCCGTCTTTGAGAAGAATGTTTTTATCGACAAAAATATATTAAGCATAGATACAAGAGAAAACAAGATAGAATACGATGTTTTGAAAAAATGTTAATGATCAAAGATTATTACACTTGACTAACTCTTGAGCCAGAACATGTTATGCCTTTCCAGTTTTGTCCACAAGGATCACCTTCTAATCATGTCCATTGTGATAGATGTCCTGGAGAATTCATGGGGCTGAAGATGGTATTTAACGCCGAAGCTGCATATATTGAGAAACAGAGACCACGGGGGAACACTATTGCAACCATAAATTGAATCATAATCATTAGGATTTTATGAACATGAGGAGAGCTCAAAAAGAGAAGGAACCCACAAGTTACTAAAGTTATCCGCTAATAAACTTTCGCCAAACTATCCACAAAAATTATTCATCATCAGTAAAACCATCCACATCAAACTATCCAAAAGAATTATTGTATTTTCACATTGACGGTTAACAAACACCATAAGCAAAACAAGATACAAACAAAAAAACCTCCCAATTCTAAAGTATATGAAGCTTAAGTTCGAAATTTATGTATCACAGGCGAAAAATCGAGTAAAAAAGACCGGGTAAGTGGTTGGGTTACAAACAATCGGTGATGAAATTGGAGATTTAGAAAATAATAATTCCTTTGTATGAGTGGTAATTGTGGGATGAGAAACAAAACAATCCCTAACGAGTGCCTAATTGAGGAACCAGTTAAGGTATTGTACCAGAGTTCAACAAACAGGAGGTGTGAACTGAGGGAGATTGAAGGATTCCCGAAATCGCGAAATCTCGAGTGAGAAAAGAGAGAATGTGAGAGTGAGTGATTGAAAAAATTGATACAGATGAACGGAAACAACGAAGAGTGAACTCGTTTATTTGCAAAAGTTACCTCTACTCAGCGATGAAATTTGTCATGCCGACGGTGGATAGGAGTTTTCTTGTTATCGAAAGGGAATAATTAAAAAGGGCAGCTGTGTAAAATCACTTCACCAAAGTGCATCAGTTTCAAAATGTCCCTCTTGTTGTAATTCATAAGTCAAAATGTCCCTCTAGATGTAAATTTCTGACAAATTTTGAGTTACCTTTGCAAAATCCCACTAAATTATGAATGGGATGTGTACAAATTGCATGACTTATCATCTAGCCTGTGATTCTATCCAACTTTTTGTTCGACATAGATGGTCAGTTTTCACTCTTTTCACTACTTTATTATACTCATTATCTTAATATATGAAAATATAAGGTGAAGAAGACTGAATGCACCAGATCATTAAATGGAACCAAATCAAACAAAGCATAAGTTTGGTACTATAGAGTACCCCACACATAATCTTATACATTACTGAAATAATCATGTGACTGGTAATAAAAATTAACTTAAGTTGCAGGCAGCATTGTATCACCACAAGTTAAAAACAACAACAAAGAGCTTCTTCTAACAGTCGTCGTCGTCGTCGTTAACATCACCGGCCAAACGTAACAGGATTCCATCAAAATCATGGCTTTCTCGTCGAAGGTAGTCTTGGCACCTGAAATATATCAAAAACCCTTTGTCATCTCTCCATGCATTCCGACAACGTCACCAAATGTGCTGTTGATAACGAAACTCTTTATAAAAGACAAATATAGTTACCAAAGTTCCTCTGCAGGATTGTGCCTGAAAGGGTATGGAACTATCTCAGCCACGTCAACAAACATCTCCCAACCGTTCCATTTTTCACCGTTCTTCTGTTTCAGCGCCTACAGTTTTATAACCCAAGATTTAGTCAGCACTTTCAGACAACTCTTCTTGTTCATTTTTCATCATTATAAACTAGTCTCACCTTCTCTGCTTCGTTGGCAGAAGCAAACTCAACAAAGGCACAGCCCACAGGCTTACCCCAGTGGTCTACAACAAGTCGACCACCAACAACTTGTCCAGCATCTCTGAAGAAAGCGATGCTGTAACAGTGGCGGAGAAAAATATCAGTCATGCATGCAAAACTTGCTCCCAGAACGAAAGTGCAAATTGTAGGTGCTACTTACATAGGTGATAATTTAGTTATAACTACTCGGGTATTAGAGAGACTGGCAACAAAGAGCGTCCGTTTTCTTGCTGCAACATCCTGAGTTTAAACAGCCAAGTTTGTTACCACGAGAAAAGAACTTAGATATATTATTAAAAAAAAAAAAAGAGTAGATTCTTCATCCCCATATCTTGTGAGAGAAGATACTAAGAACATGTACCTCAGCAAAATCGGGTGTTTCATCAGCTCCTTCCACTGCCGTAACTTCGTTCCTGGAATATACCCAAAACCCTTTTGTCATCTCTCCATGTATATATACCGAAAACCCTTTTGTCATACTTCGTTCCTGGAATATACCTCAACATCATCGGGAGTAGTTTTATCAGGTCCTTCCATCAAACAAATCTTATGATCGTGCAAATATTTACCATTCTTATGTTTCAGCGCCTACAGTATAAGACATGCAATCAGCTATCATAACTATACACGACCGATCAAATTACTTTTAATATTTTTTCCATCACTCTCACCTCCTTTGCTTCGTAAGCAGAAGCAAACTCAACAAAGCCATAGCCCATATGCTTGCCCTCGTGGTTTACAATAAGTCGAACACCAGCAACTTCTCCAGCATACTTGAAGAAATTGATGCTGTCAGAAATGGAAGATAAAATATCAGTCATGAAACAAAACTTGGAAAGTGAAAGTGCAAATTTCGAGGTGCTACTCACATATGAGCCATCTGCTTTGTTTGGGGAGAGAGGTTAGCAACATAGAGCACTTTCTGAAAATTCAAAGGGCAAGTGTGTTAGCACGACAATCTAAAACAAACAAGTAGCCTGACAGATTAGTAAGAACATATACCTCATCACCAAAATAGGGAAGTATATCATCTTTTTCTTCTGGGCGTCCAAGGTAGTCTACGTACCTGAAATATCAAAAACCCTTGTGATTGTCATACGTATACCAAAAAATGCAACCAATGCGCTGCTAAATAACAAACTCAAAAGGCAAATAGTTAAATCCCTTACCAAACCTTGTGATCAATGCAATACCTAATTTAACAAAAAAAACACACAAAAAAAAAAAAGCGTTAGTCATCTTCTGTAATGGCATCGAAACTCATCAAAACTCTAGCAAGTGTAATGCAAACAAATCTCAGTTTACTTGGGTGGACGGTACGTAGCTCCCTTATTAGCAGCATCAAGAATGGCCATGCGACCGTACAAATATTCACCGTTCTTCTCTTGCAGCGCCTTTTAAGGGTATTATTAAATATTGAATCATCAGCAATCGCAAATCTCAGACTAGCTAAAGACTTTGTTTTCACCATTACTATAAACTACTCTCACCTTCTTTGTTTCGTTAGCAGAAGCAAACTCAACAAAGGCACAGGCCATACGCTTGCCCTTGTTGGTTACAATAATTCGAACACGAACAACTTGTGCAACACTTTTGAAGAAAACGACGCTGTCCAAATGGAGAAAGAGAATACATCATCATCAGCCATGAAAAAATTTCCTCTGGAAAACACGAACGAAAGTGGAAGCTTAAACTTAATAAAGATGCTACTCACATATCTAACATTCTGATGTTCACGGAGAGATTGGAAAAAAAAAGCGTCTTTTTAGGTTCGGCAGCTTCCTGAATTCGACAGAGCCAAGTGTGTTATATTCATCCACAGAATAAGCCCTGATATATTTTTTTTTTGAGGATAATAAGAACATGTAACCTCAACAAAATCGAGATTTTCCTCAACAACTTTCACTGTCTCCTGTTACATGAGTAGCCCATGGGAACACAACAATTTTGGAGATTATAAGAACGAGATGCTTCACTGAACATAATATCTAACACACAGTAGAGTATTTAAATTTAAACTATACCTTCACTGGGATTGAGTAAGCATGATCAAACTTTTTCTCCAACAACTCGACCCTTTTTATGAGCTGCTGGAGACTATCAGCTGTCTCTTTATCCTTATGTTTCTTCAGAATCGATTTGGCCTTCCAGTTATCTTCAGGCTTCCGCTTACCCAATAAATTAGCTTCAGAACTAGCCATGGAGAAGATGAAAGCAGCGACGGTATATTTTCCGGGAAGAGTTGAGAGTTGAGAGTTGAGAGGAGCAATAAGTTCTGAATAAGGAGAACCCTATAAACCCACTGAGGAAGAAGCTGTTTTATAAACAATAATCTGGTTTGGGCTTGGGCCTTGTTTCACAAATTAACATGCAATTCTAAACGTCTCCTCGTTTTCTTATCCTTCTTAATTGCAAAAAAAAGAGCTCGAAATCATGTTTTAACTTTCAAGTTTGAAATCATTGTGTAATTAAACTGCAATGTTTCTGCGAGTTTCCATGAATAAAATTTCAATGGCCACAGAGTTTTGACTTCGAGAATCCATTGCCACAGAGTTCTTCGTGGCAAAGGAATAGTCTTTGGGATTTCAAAGGCACCTCACACTTCGCGAAAAGTTGCCAATGATGGCGTTGGTAGAAGAACCACATTATCCGGCCAGATCAATCCTCGCAAAGAACAAAACCAAAACACAGTAACTGATCATGACAACTAACAAGATCTGCTACTTACAAAGCTCTAATTACATGTCACACATATAGTTAAAATAAAGATGGTGCAAGGAAGGAACAATTTTTACCTTAGAGACTATCTCTTCTTTTGTCACTGGTGTGTGTACATCCGGTTTGTCCTCTTTTGAGGAGCGGTTTTTGAACTTTTCCTTGTCAACCAACTTCCTCAGTACCTGTTAATCAATCAAATGAAAAATGGGTCTCATAGAACTAAATCTGATAGCAAGTTCCTGGATATTCCCCCCAAGAACAAGAACGTTTGTATACACTGAGTTTTAAGATGGTGTTAAGTAACATTACCAAGTTGGCATTCGCGAGTCGTTTTGCCGTTTTTTACAAGCTCTTTTGTAAGTTTTATGAACCACCTTTACCTCTTCCTTTTCTTCATAATTACACGCATCTGAAACAGATTCCCATCAAGAAATCAAATGTCTATATAGCTAAGAGCACCTATAACTTTACCAAATACTACGTTTTAAGTACCATAACACTATCAAGACAGGTCAAAACTATCTGCTTAACCCTCTACATCAAGAACACTATATACACCATCAAGAATACAAACTAGTATGGTGCAACAACCTAGTATAAGACCAGATAAACTAAATCGATACTGCAAAGATAAGAACAAGCCTAAAGCATGTATGAAGTGTATTAAAANCCAAAAAAAAAAAAAAAAAAAAAAAAAGGTATATTACCTTGGGTTGCTCTCGGATGAGATGAGCATACTTGTCAATGTTTGGCACATCAAGGATTTTGGGCATAAGACAATTCCTGAAGTACCACTTTATAGAGTGCAAACAACGGCACCACTATATCCTCACTTTCAGAGCCTCTATTCCGTTCCAAGATAGCCATTGTACGCTCGTAAACGCCAATTGCTTTAGAGGCTTTTCCATTTGAACCAAAAGTCTTAGCCAACCCAAGTAATGGTGTGACCAGTAGAGTATCACATTCACCTAGCAGAGAAGTTAAATATTGGTTGACCAACGAGGACAAGACGAACGCACATATACCAAAACATGGGATTATAAGAAAATTAACCTATTTGTTCTCTAATATACTAACAGTCCTTTGGTGCGTGAATAGAGACAAATTGATAGATTAGCTTCCCCAAACAAAGGAATATCCAACAAGCTCTTCTCATCCACGCACGTATATATAAGCCAAGTAAAAAAAAAAAGTAAAGAAAGAAAATAAATCCTATGACCAAGATGTGTTTACAAAACAGGAGCCTAGTTCCAACATAAAGCAGCTAACTAACCTTTTAAGGCCACTCTGTTGACGGCTGGTTTCACCTTACAGGCTGCATCGACGGCTTTGTCAATCTTTAGGAGATACTCATCATAACCCGGGAAACTACCGGTCAAGCTTGTTTCACTCGCTAACTTTGCCTGCAAAGTCTCACGAGTATAAGTGCTATAAACATACACTTCTTCAGCAGGGTNTGATGTCTTGCGTTTTAGCGCGTTCTAACAAGTGTTTTCAAGTATTTTTATCGAGTCTTTTCTAGTGTTTATTGAGTCTTTTCAGGTATAAAGGCGTTCAAAGGAGAAC
>OVBJ01003865.1:0-10572 GCA_900406535.1 Noccaea bulbosa | reverse complement strand
GTTTTGGTGATATTACTTAATTGGTTTGTATGATTCATTGTCCTCATTTTTGTGTGTTTATTGCCTTTTTTAATAACGAGCAGAGAAATTCTCCCAAGAATTACTCAAGAAGATTTCAATGTAAGCTCAATATATGGTTGTATAATGGCTAAGGATTAAGTGCTTTACTCGATCATCTGGTGTGGCAGAGAGCTTATGCTTGATTGTATGGGTAAACTACATTAAGATTATCATCATATAAAAGTTGAGACAAAATGTTAGTTAATTTTTTAGTTTCAGGAGCTATGATAGCTTCGACCCTGGTGGGGCTGTTGCTCAAAAAAAGTTATGTTTGTGGCTTTGCTTAATGTTAAGAGTGAGGTTTCGAGTGTTTCTAGAAAGTATTATTTGAAACGTTTTGTGTGTGGTCTTTTGTGTGATAATGATCCTTATAGCCCAATTCCACTATAATCTACCAAAGACTTCATTTAAAGTTAAGCCTAAGCAAGAAGATATAGAGATGTCTTAAAGGTCCATCTCTGTGTAGCCAAAATGAAAAATAAACAAATTAACAAGTTCAGTTATGCTACACTATGTGGGATTAGTTATACCTACAACTAGGAATAGTGATGTTTTACAAGAGACTATGAGTGAATATGAACGTGTAATAAGTTGTGCATTAACTAAAGTGACTAAAGTAAAAGCATACACATAGCCATGAATAATATAATTACGACCGAAATACTCCTGTAATAGTGATAAGACGGGAGACAAAGAGTTTAAGGATTTAACAAAAGGAAACAAAACCGGATGAGAGAAAGGAAACAAAACCGGATGAAAAAGATGAGAAACAAAATATATGTTCACGTGGAATTTTATGGTTTGAATGTGGTAAAGTATCTACGCTTTTTTTTGCAAGGTTATGAAGCAAATGACGGTGGGTGAAGCTAATGAGAATCAAATGTTGACTACCAACAAATGTTCGAATTTCTCTTGGCATTGCATGCACACCCATATTTTTTCATTTTAAAAAAATTTTTATTTGGTAGTAGGGGTACAGTAATTCTCAATTATAGGACATATATTTATGTGTTACTGAAAATTATTTGTACATTTTACTTTTTAACAATTTTGAGAGTGTCTTACGAATATTTTAAAACATGTAAATAACTTTTAAAACATGTAAACATGTAAACAACTTATAAACAATTTTGAGAGTGTCTTATGAGTATTTTAAAACATGTAAACAAGTTATATGCTCAAAAAAAAAATTATCATAAGAAAGTAAAACTTTTAAAATAAAAAACCCGGGCGTAGCCCGGGATATCCCCTAATGTTGATTAATAAGACCACTATTAAAACGTTCAACATGCTCTTTCATTATTGGATCAATTTCAGCTACCATTTGTACCAAACCCAAAAAATTACCATTATTATTTTGATATAACTTTTCATTTGTAACACGAAATGCTAAAGTATGTTTTGCAAGATAATTTACAATAACAACAATTCTAAACATTACTCTTTTCCAATATTCCTTTTCTTTCATAAGAATCTGTTGAGCAGTTTTATCTATTGTTTTATTTTCTTTAAATCTATGTTGTAATTCAATCCAAGCAGCCATATTGCAAATATGATCTCTACTTTGTTCATGTTGATACAGTCTTTCACTAATATGTGTCCAGTCTAAAAAACCCTCATTCACCAATTGACCTTTCCTAGAACCTTTTTTAAAAATCTTACAGCAAAAGCAAAAAACTTTATCAAGTTCTTTAAAATAGACAAGCCAATTCCTATCACATGATTCTCCATTTGATAATTTTTTTGTATACAAAGATGAGCAGAATCTCTTACCCAATTTGTTCTTAGGACCTTTAACAATAGATAAATCTCGCCTAGGACCATTTTTGGCTAAGATATCTACAGATCTTTGATCAAGAGCATCCAAAAATCTTGGATCATATATATTAAGTAAATTGTGGTCATTCGTTTCATTTTGATCAGGTTCATTAGTTTCATTTTCTACTTCGTCCACATTGTTAACAACACCATCATCATCATGATCATTTCTATTATCACCTACTTGAGAATTTCTAATCAGAAAGCTATCAAGCGTTCCTCTTAGAGATCTTGTAATTTTTTCATTCTTTTCTTTTTCTTTTCGTTTTTGATGGCCTGACTTTTGTCCCATATTTACCTACCCAAACCCTACTAATATAGAAAACTACTGTGAAAATAGAACCTGGAGAGTGGAGAGGAGAAGATGACGAATTTGTAAATATAAACCAGATCTGGGTTCGTCCTCTTCTTCAACAGCAGTGTTGACTGTTGTTGCTAGACTTTCAAGTTACAAAAATGGAGAATTCTCAATCGTACTACTAGAAAACTGGTTTAAAGATTTAAGAAAAAATATTTTTTTTTTATTATTTGATTGCTTATTTGCTGTATCCATATATATATATGGAAACCTGGCAGAAAAATTACCATATCTAGAGAGAAGCTGAAAGGTTAAATGAGAATACAGACGTTGGATCAATCACTTTAGTAAAATGATATAAAACAAGATAAATATCTCACGAATTGGGCCTTAATTTAGGTATATATATATCATCAATTGGGCCTTAATTAATGTAGAGTAAATATGTTACGAATTGGTTTTATTTATTTTGGACCCTTATGACAGATCCCAGGTCACACTGGCTGAAAAACGGCCCTGGTTGTAACGACATATCTAACTATACATAATTATCGCTAACTTACATAGTTATCCCTAACTTACATAGTTATCCCTAAATTATATTTATCCAAACCTCTAATTTATCCCAATACAACTGGCCATGTTGAAGGTGAAAACAGTCTGGGAACAAGAGTAGTGAGTGGGAGTCGTGGGAAAACCCTAGTGTACCGACCAAGGAAGAAGAATGTTTTTATTAAACACTAGATTAAAGCCCGTGCTACGCGCCTGTTGTGTTTTTAATATTTTTTCATTTAGATATTTGTTTTTATAATTGTCATGTAAATATATATTTATGTACGTTTAGTTTAATTTTTTTTTTTTTACGGTCAGAATATGTATTAAAAGTTATGTTAGTAGTGAATAAATTGTGGATACGTCTTTTTTAATTTTTTTACAAAAAGTCTTGTTTTAATTTTGTTTGGTTTTATTTTCTTTTTGAAAGAATACACTTTGTTTGCCGTTTTGTGTGGGTTTAATTTGGGTGTTTTACTGTTCAATTTTATTGTATTTTGTGGTTTTCATTTTATACACGAAGAAATATCTTATCTTTTATGATGAATTTAGAATATTTGTATACTCGATATCAAACCTCCACGATATCAAACGATGAATAGAAGTCAAGTTAAGTGTTTTGGTACTTCATTTCATTTCATTCCATTGTTCCTTACATCACAGGTTGTATGATGAACAGAAGATTATTATTTTTTTTCAACTGTAATAGCTAGTTACTACTTCCTTTTTTTGTTTTTACTACTTCCTCGTATATTAGTTTACTTGCATGAATGATTTGTTTCCTGTTACTATTCACGTAACAATGTCCAAGAAGAACGAATCCTGAATCAAATCTTCATCCTAAACTGATTTAAAATACATATTTTCCACTGGGAGTTTTGTGGTTTGTTAAGGGGAGTAAGAGAAATTCTATCATCAAATTCTTCATGTTTTTTTTTGTAATCCTAACATTAACATCCTGAATAGCTAGTTAACATTTGAAGAGCCAATCATGAATCAAATCTTCATCCTAAACTGATTTAACGGATGTTAATGTTAGGATTACAAAAAAAAACATGAAGAATTTGATGATAGAATTTCTCTTACTCCCCTTAACAAACCACAAAACTCCCAGTGGAAAATATGTATTTTATATATATAGAGATTAAAAATCAGAACCTACTGAAACCATTATTACTTGATAGTAACCACAGAGAAGCCTATATTAAACGACGATTAGCAAATACTTGAGTTGCAAAGATTTGAATTACACGCGAAATCAGAACTCAAACATTGACACACTTTCTTAAGTAGTAAATAAAAACCATACAGTTTTTAGATGCTCAACTTGAGTTGATCAGCAGGCATGCCACATGCTGATCATCATAGATTTTGTCAAGGAATATAGTAAAAAATTCCATAAACCATACTAAATCACATTACATGATCTATGCCACAATTATTTGAAATTTCTAAAATGAAAAAAGAGTAATCTCAAATCTAAGCTGTGAAGTACTTATCCATACATATGCACTGCTCATCTCTCAAGAAACACAAAGGAAAGACATAAGGAAAACACAGAAGAAGAAAAGCCAGCAACATATAAATAGACAGTAGAGGACTTCATTATAAGTCATTATAAGATGTGCACCCCACATATGCTAGCAGCTTGATCCTTCAAGATCTCTGTATCAAGATCAAGTTTTTCATACCTGTCCAATAGAAAAAAATCCAGATATATTTACCAGTCTTTACGTTCTCATCCTCTCCACCACTTGTTACTTAACTTTTTACACCTCTGTTCTATGATTCCTTTCATGTTTTTGGTGGGAAGTTGATATTTTGCTAATAACATGAGAAAGGCTACGAATTTCATCAGATTAAGATACACAAACATGGCCAAACATAAAAGAACTACAGAGATAAACTGAAAAGGCGTGAAATTAACATACCCCTGACTTTATTTCTTAGACATATGCTCAATTCGATGAAAAGCTCATGTGAATACAGTTTTTCTTCTTTGAACCCAACAGCATTAATATTTCTGTTCCAAGAACGAAAGAAAATGATATAAAAAAAAACCAAACGGGTGTAGACAAAACAAAAGGAGTAAAAGCTTTGACTTCATGTAATCAGATGGTCGTTTTGGTAAGAAATAGGGTGGTTATGTATTTCACTGATTCAAGAATTTATTTGTTCCTATCCTGCAGTCTACCACGGAAGTTATTATGCAAAGGACATTAAAAATCACTCCCAACACAATCAAGGGAGAAAGTAGATCAAATTCTATGTCTGTATATAAGTTGCAATCATAATTTACAAAATTACAATGTTAGATGGCTTGCAATCTTGGTAAATAAAGATGTGTTAGGCTATCATACCGGAAATGCAAGATCCAGCGATGCAGTGTGATTGCTGCCAATTTTTTTGAACAAAGAACCTCCAGAGTGGATTTGAAACTGAAATATCAAGAAGTCAGATTAATCAATTTGAGAAGAACTTGAGAAAATGAAGACAGCATAAGGATACACAAAGAGAGATTAAATAGAATCCCCACATTCTCATTTCAGCTGTCCAACTGGATTTGTGGGGATATGACAACTATAGTATCCGGAATAGTTCCCATGACTGAGGGAAATGTTTTTTTTTTCTCCGTTGGTTTTGCAAATGCATATTCGTGATGAAAGAGGAGGTGAGGGTGGCAATTAGGCCTAACCTGAAGAGACACGGAAGCGAAAAATCAGGATGACAACAAAACAGAGTAACGAAAGTCGAGAACATAGTAATAGCAGAAACAGAGGCAGATTTTGATCATACCATTTTCTTTCATCCTTGTCGAGTGTCGACTACGTCCCTTTTTTGGTGAGCTCTCTTATCGTCTCTTGTGGAATGTGGCTAAAATTTTCTTTCGTCTGTGTTATTCAATAAGCAAATGCAAAAGATCATGACCGAAAACATATTTGATAAACATAACATCTGAAATAAGACCTACTGTCGTCAACTACATAGAGAAATGTATAGAACCTCTTTCAGTTTAAAAACCAAGAGATTGGCAAGATTTTCCGGCAACTGAGACTCAGATGTCTTAGAATGTCCATCCTTAGAAGATGAAAAGTGCAGTTCTACTGTGTTTAGGTGTCCCTAGAATCCCTTCTTGTTTCTGATTGAGAAAAGCTTGAAGATGAGCATCTACTTCGCTTTGTACGCCAAGATGCAAAACCACCTTTTTGAATCCAAGAGAAAATAGTTGTAAGATATATGTTACTTCCTACTCTTAGTGAATAACACAATAGTGATAAAAAGAAACACCTTTCAAGATCTCGTATGTACCTTGGCAATGGAGCTTTGCTAAACACAACAGCTTTCGCATACTGACGGCTGCAAAACGAACAAATATCTCTAAAAGATTTATAGTCAAAACAAAAACCACATAATCAATGAGATTTCTCACTTCATAACAGGGCAGAAAAATACTTATTCAATCCCATTCTTGATGCCATTTCTGAGACTCTCTGGAAACCATGCCAATTCTGAGACACAATCTTTTGCTCTTCATTCGATTCGAGAAAAGCCGAAAATTTCATCCTCCATTGATTAATCTCACCATCGGCCTGGAACTGGAATCGCAAGGAATGGTTCACACAAAAACATAAACATTGAGCGGAGGAGAACAACACTATTATCACCCACAAAATCGATCCAATGAGATTTCGTGCTTGATAGTAACAGCAATTATGAAAGTACCATCTAAAATGATTCAAACCTGCATTCGTTGCTAAAAGATCTTAAGATCAAACTCTCAAAAGATCAAACACAAAAGCTTTGAACAAAGAATAACTCTCTTTATTAATATGTTTAGAAACTCTCTCAAAACTAAACACTAAAGCTCTCTAATCTCTCAATCTCTCTTAGATCTTTAGATCGACTTAATCTCTTGAAGAAACTAACTCTCTCTTCTTGATGATTATCACACCTTGACAATCATATTTTTAGGTAAAGCACAACATTGCTTTTCCTTTTCCTTTTCCTAATAGAAATAGACAACTTCCTAATCCTATTACAATTAGAATTAGCTGCTCCTAATTCTAATGGAATGTGTTAAACTTTCCTTTTTCCTTAACCAACTTGTTAAGGCTTCCTTGAGCTTCAAGCTGTCGAAGCTTACCCAACAATCTCCCTCTTAAGCTTCGACTTGGTCTTGGACATGTCTTGAACTCCAATGAAGCTTCTCATTTCCACAAACTAGATTCTTGCTAAGGCTTTAATCAAGATGTCCGCCTTCTGTTCGTGAAACACAGAGTTCTTCTTGAAAACTATGGCTGACTTGTTGTCGATTATGAGTATGATCTTCTCTTCTATACTCTGTATCTCTTTCAACAACTCCTTGAGCCAAATAGCTTGCTTCGCTGCTTCCGTTGCTGCCATGAACTCGGCCTCTTCTCCTTTTTGTGCCTTAGACATCTTTAATCCGAACTCTATCGGCACTTGAGTCGGGTTACACGTTTCTAAGTCAGCTGATTGTAAGATTCGTCGAGCACAGCCTTCTTGCTTTATCTCGATTCCATCTTCTCCTTGTAGTACTTCATTACCAAGGTAGTATGTGAGCTTTCTGAGATCCGACACCTCAAACTTTGATGACATTCCAGCCTTGAATTCATCTATCGCTTTGAGAGTATTTCCTGTCACACATAAGTCATCCACATAGATAACAATAATAAGAAGGCTCCCTCCTTCTTCTTTACGGTAGACGAAACTTTCCTTCGCACACTTCTTGAATCCCATTCCCTTTGGGATTTGACTAAGCTTTGTGTTCCAACACCTCGGGGCTTGTCTCAACACAAACTTTGTGTTCCAACATCTCGTAGCTTGTCTCAACATCTTGAAGACAAGTCTAGCTTTGTGCTTGTTGATTGAGCCATCTTCGTTTATCTTGATCTTAAACACCCATTTAAGACCAATGATCTTGACTCCAACCTGTTTATCAACAAACAACCATGTCTTGTTTTTGTCAATCAAACCAATCTCATATGGACACGCCTTTGTCCAATTGATGTAGTCCTTTGCTCCTTGGTGTTCTTCTTCTTCTTCTTCTTCTTCTTCTTCTTTTGTGTCGTCGTTTTCTTCATGATCACTTAGCACCTCATTCTCGTTTTCGTAATGTTCTTGCTGTTGATCATTGTTGCCGATCATTGTAGGTCCTTCTCCTATGTCTACAATGTCTCCCCATCTTAGATGAAACATTCCTGGTTCCCGACTTGGTCCATTACTTGTTTCAATCCAACTCCAGCTTGTCTTCTCGTCAAAGACCACATCGCGGCTTACAACAACTTTTTGAGTCGCTGGGTTGTAAACCCTATACGCCTTGGAAACGGTTTCTAATCTGAGGTGTATCAGAGGTCTTGACCTGTCATCGAGCTTCTTGAGATTTGTTGTCTCAACTTTCGCAAAAGCTATGCATCCAAACACCCTTATATGCTCAAGGTTCGGCTTCTTGTTCCTCAAGCATTCATATGGAGTCATATTCTTGAGAGCTCTTGTTGGTACTCTATTGATTATATGTGTGGAGTATCGCACAGCTTCTCCCCACAAATTATCTTGTACTTTCTTCGCCTTGAGAGTACTTCTTGTCATCTCCAATAGAGTCCGGTTTCTTCTCTCCACTACTCCGTTTAGAAACACCACTTTGTGCATGTAGAGGGCCTTGTCTGAGTCTTCCTTCTCTACTTTGTTTTCTTCTTGTGTTCCTATGGGTGGTCTATCTGGATAGACAGAGGCGAAGTGACCTGGTTTATCACAATGGTAGCAAATTATCATAGCTCGATCCTTCTTTTCCTTTTGATCCGTCTGATTTGTTGACCGTTCTTGTGAGTTGAACCTTCCTCTTCCTCTTCCTCTACCTCTGTTTCCTCTGCCACCTTTTCCTCGTCCTCTCCCTCGTGAAGATGACGAACTTCTCTCATCTGAGTTCGCATAGAGCAGCTTCTCTTGCGTGTCTCCATGATTCTCCTCGTCAAGAATCTTTTCTTCATTTAAGAACACGATCTCATGCATATAAAGTGCAGATTCAGCTTCTTCTGCCTCCACTTTATTTGCTTCTTCAATCTCCTGTTTTCTCTCGGGACATGTCAACGAAGGTCTCATCTCCTTCGGTCGACCTATCACGGCAGCGTCGTCATCTCCTGCCATGACTTTGCTAACGCAGCGGGATCGTGTCCTCTGTTAGGATCGATTAACCTGATTAGCTCTGATACCAAATAAAAGATCTTAAGATCAAACTCTCAAAAGATCAAACACAAAAGCTTTGAATAAAGAATAACTCTCTTTATTAATATGTTTAGAAACTCTCTCAAAACTAAACACCAAAGCTCTCTAATCTCTCAATCTCTCTTCAATCTTTAGATTCGACTTATTACAATTAGAATTAGCTGCTCCTAATTCTAATGGAATGTGTTAAACTTTCCTTTTTCCTTAATCAACTTGTTAAGGCTTCCTTGAGCTTCAAGCTCTCGAAGCTTACCCAACAGTTGCAACCCAGCATAATTGGGGTCGAGTTCATCTGGATTTGTGTGGGATGATTAGGTCGGCTATAGACTGGAAAGATGGAGAAGAGATGGCGCCATTGGAGAACTGAAGTAAAGCCGGCCACACCACCGCGAAATCCTTTACTCACCGCCAGGAAGCCTCGATCAACATTAGGTTCTTTGAAAGCGTTCTTAGAAGGTTGGAATTAAAGAGGACTTAGAGATGAAGAACGAAGATATGGAGAAGATGAAGTGAAATATGTATGAGGAATCGGTAATTAAATGCCTGGAAGAGTAAGACGGAGAATTCAGAAGAAGAGGGATCGTCNAAGGGGGGAAAAAAAAAAAAAAAAAAAAAAAAAAAAAAAGTCAATTGTGTTTTATGCCACGTGGCACACTTCTTCGCAAAGAGAATTTTGGTTAAGTCTCACTGCTGAGGTGGCGATGGGGGAAGGAATGAGAGTTTGCTGATGTGGAAACTGTCACTGGGCTGCGCTGGGCTTTTATTGCTCTCGCCGTCACTCCTTTTCAAGCCTTTCTGTTTCGTATCTCTTAAGGTACACATTTCAGTTTCTTTCTCCCTCTCTCTCTTCAAACTTCAAACCGAGTCAGTTTTTGGTTTAGATCATTTCTGTTAAATTAATTATTCCCCAAACCAAACGAAATTATTATCGGTTTAATCTATATCTAGATCGGGGTGATTGTTTGGTTAGCAACCTTTATCAAATTACGTTTTATTTTGGTTCTTGATATTCAGAAACAGAATAAAAAAGTTTCAAAAACCGAAAAATTCTTTTGATTGTCACTGGTTAATGGGATCAAGGGAAAATTGAACCGACCCCTCTCCACAATTTATTCCGGTTTGATTTTGGTTTATTTCTGGAGTAACGTTAGTTCAGTTCAGGTTGCATTAAACAGTTAAACCGAATTAGTTTGATTTTGATTTGGTTTGGTTGACTTCGTTTATTTTGCCTATTACATAATCTAAAACCAAAATTGAACCGGTTCTGTTCCAAATTGTCAGAAGCTGAAGGAGGTTATCGCAAATGTACCAGAGATCACAGAGCTTGTCGGAAGCAAAGCTGCAGATCAAATCTTCAAAGTCCACGAACACAATGAAGACGAGAATGTTAAATCCGTTGTCCGTTTGATCTTCACGCAGTTAATGTCTGCAAGCAGCAATGAGACGAAGCAAGTCATATTATTAGAGGGAGCTATATGTAAATACAGTGGAATATAAGATTATGTATCTGGCATTATGTTAGCTTTCCTTTGTTGTATCTAGGGCTACAAATCTCTTGTATAAATACGTTTCTCATATCAATAGAAGGGACAAGATCCTCT
>OVBJ01003864.1:0-10578 GCA_900406535.1 Noccaea bulbosa | reverse complement strand
TGGGTTGGGCTATTTAGCAACAGTCATGTGATAAAAGAAGAGTTTGCATCAATTAGATTCTTTCTTGCTGCCTCTATAACTCTTGATTCAATCCAAGGTGTTCTATCAGGTAAACGATCCAAGAAATATATTATTTTCTTATAACTAAGAGGTGATACATAATTTTAACACCCGACTAAATCCTTCCAGAGTGAATGCAGCCGTCAAGAAATCTTATTGTTTTTTTATATCACCAAAAGTGAAAAAAAACCTCATTTTCCTTATCTATCTACAGGAGTGGTCAGAGGATGCGGATGGCAGCGCATAGTCACAATTATAAATTTAGGAACATTCTACTTAATTGGAATGCCTATTGCAGCCTTTTGTGGTTTTAAGTTGAAGCTTTATGCCAAGGTAAATGCATGTCTCTCTTATGAAATTGATAAAATGTACGTAAAATTTATGTTTTTATATGCGGTGTGTTCTGATTCCTCGTTTTGGTGAAAACAGGGTTTGTGGAGTGGTGTAATATGTGGGCTATTTGGCCAATCGTTATCACTCTTGCTTATGTCAATTTTCCGGAAATGGACAAAGCTGAATGCTACGGTCTGAAAACTAGTTCTAAGGTTATGGTGCCTAACCTATCTGATCTAACCTATCTGTCAGGTCATTTAGGTCTACCAAATTTGTGGATTGGTTGAGTCGTTTGGAATTTACGTAGAGATTGTTCTAAGGGCTTCATGATTTTTCCCTCTCTTTGGTATTCTTAAAGAACATTTATGTTTCTAGGGATTTCAACAAAATACTACCTCCGTTTATATTTAGTTGTGTTTTGGAGTTTTTCATGCAGATTAATAAAATAATTAAAGTTATTGGTTTACCCTTTATTAATACTTTGTTTTGTTTGATATGACTAAAAGAGTAGAGATAATACTGGAAAATAATAATAAATTTGCATTGAAAATACAAACAAAAAATTAACTCTCGAATGACAACTAATATGAAAAAGAAGAAATAGAAATTAAAAAGAACAGAATATAACTAATATGTATTATCGAGAGAGGGTGAGAACTCAATTATTTTTCAATAGATATGATTCGACAACACCTTTTTATGGAATACATTTTCCGTTTTACTTTATCGTTTTAGAAAATCAAATTTTTTTATATATACCAGTTACTACAAATTAAGAAATGTAAAGCATATATATAGTTAAAGCTGATTTAAATGTTGTTGGTTATATCACTCTTTTGCTAATTTCGACAGGTATTTTTTTTTTCTTTTGAACATAGGCTATTTTGACAGGTAAATAATCCTTCATATTATGACAAATGATTCTCACAAAAAGCTTTAATTAGTTATTTTGTATAGTTTTAATTAATTTTAGCGGTGTAGCGGTGTAGCCTGTATATGTTGTATGTGAAGAAGTAGATTGTAGAGTATTCAAGTAGAAATTGTATATAAACTCTCTTACCAATAAAAACCATAATTAGATCAGAAAACGAAATGAGATAAATGAGACATGTATGAGAGGTGGAAACTTGATCAGTGGAGACTTTAAAGCATCGGAGTCGTGAAAGACTTAAAGTGAGACATGCAGCAGATGTTGACATCATGTTAGCTCAGATGGTCTCACTTTATTTGATGCGTCTAAGGAGTGTGAAAAAACGTTCTTCAATCTGAAAGTTCCCAAAGATTTGGTATCTCGCTGACCACGTACGTCTTTAACTATATTCGTTGTATTTGGGGGAGCAAAACAGTCTGTTCAAACAATAACCATATGTTGTTTTCTTTCGTTTTCTGTGAAGTGTATAATATAATCAGAAACAGTTATGTGGCCCATAACTTTAGTATGTAACCGAAACCTTTTGCTTTACTAACCTTAACCTTAACCAACGGCGGGCAAATCATTGACTTTGTATTTGAAAAAGGTTATAACATAAGTCAATTATTCGTAAATAAAGTGAAATGATTGATTTAGTTACAGAGAGATTATCATATCCCAATCATTGTTTCTATTCTTTTTCCTAAAGGGCAATCTTTTTCCCCTCTAAAAGCTCTTTGGTCAATAGAAAGTGGAAAATTAAACAGCCTCACTCACTCACTCACCAATCACCACCATGCTTTATTTCCAACGTTTTTTTATTGATTTCTGGCTACATAAATAAACTAGTAAAACCTACTTTATGTAGTGTTTCTTGAAGTGGTCATTCGAGTTTAGAAGTTCTTATTATTATTTTTTTTGGTTTTATTCAGCAATAGTCATGTGATTAGAGAAGAGTTTTCATCGTTGAGATTCTTTCTTGCTGCGTCTATAACTCTTAATTCCATCCAAGGAGTTCTATGAGGTAACAAAAAGATTCAAGAGAATCATCTTCTTTTTTTTCGATATCATCAGTTGCGCGAAAAAACCTCATTTTTTTGTTTAATTTACAGGAGTGGCTGGGGGATGTGGATGGCAACGAGTTGTTACAGTTATAAATTTGGGAACATTTTACTTAATCGGAATGCCTATTGCAGCCTTTTGTGGTTTCAAGTTGAAGTTTTATTCCAAGGTACTCTCTTATGAACTTGGTAATGCAAAATCTATGTTTTCTACATCCTTTTGTTATGTTTAGACGTTTAGTTTGATTTCAATCTTTATATTTATTTTTTGGTGAGAAAAGGGTTTGTGGAGTGGTATAATATGTGGGATATTTTGTCAAAGCTCGTCTCTCTTGCTTATGACAATTTTCCGGAAGCGGAAAAAGCTGAATGCTGCTATTGTCTGAAAACTAGTCCCGTTTTTGCAAGGAGGGTTCTTGTCAAAGTAGTGAAACATTATTTTGAAAATTCAGAAATTAGAGATGACGATTCAGGACTGAGTAAATGTAATGGAATAATTGAATAATCATCACACGTTTGTAACAAAGACAGACAAATGAATCAATCAGCTAAATGCACATCTGCACAAACTTTCCAAAGCCCACAAAGAGATGGAAATGAAAACAAGAACACAAAAACATTTGTTGAATAAAAATCATAACCAAAGCCAACAAACGATAACCTATAATTTTATTTGCTGTTTTTGAAGAAGTTGAGATCCCATTTGCGTATTAACCCGTCTAAGACCTTGCCCGGTGCGCTACTACTACGTTCAACTGTCACTGTGGCCTTTGTAACTGCTGACATGTCACTGGTCTCGCTTGCCTTCTGGCTCGAATTGCCTGGAACATAAGCGTTTACAAGAGAAGCCGAGGTCTCGCTTGGAGCATTGGACTCGGAAGATGATGGTACTAAATCCTGGCTACGTGTTGCTGGAACGGAAGCAGAATCAGTCTCTGATTGGTTTCCTCGAGTTGAAGTTGATTCTTCCCTGGAAAGAAGACTCTGTTGTGCAGTTAAAAAACCAGAGCCGCCATGAACACGATTCTCGGGAGGCTCATCCTTTTTCTTAAGACTTTGCACTTCCAAGTCCTTCAGTGATTCCATCACCGCTTTCATAAGCATCTGAATCAAGTAGTCAGATTATGAGAAATGTGATCAGTAGAAAGAACATGAAACATCTTAGAGGCTTTTGATCTCAATCTCACCCTTTCTTCCTCCTCTGCATTAGACGGGATGTCTTCCAAGTGACACTCCACATACTGATCATCATCTAAAGCCATCGCAAGGTGAGGAGGGTATCGATCGCCGTTTGACAAATCAAAGCTTATCATATCAGGAGTTGAACTGTCACGCCCTTCATGATTCTCTTTTTCCTGAAACGACATCATTACAGCCACATCAGTCTCTACTGTTACAAGAACATAAAAATGGTGACCATGACACATCCTTCTCTACTGTGGTTGATCAAACGATATACTTAGCATGGTGACTAGTAACCATAAACACAACAGAAGAAAAGCAAATAAGGGAAGTCAGAGAAACTGATCTTTGTACCTTAGTTTCTGATGAAGAACCGTTAGATGTGACATTGGAAGGAACCTGAAGAAAGTAATGAAAACCATTTAAAAAAAAAAAAAAAGAAAAATCCAAAACCTATGCACAAAGCCTTCTTGAGTAAACTGTATTGGACATAAGCATTAAAAAAGACTCAGATTAGTCAAGAATTTACTGACATCTGTGCGACTCATTGGTCTTTTCATGCGGACTTCATTGAGTGCGTCAGAGATGCTACTTGCGGCTAAACCTGAGATATTGACAAAAGATGTCAGCCTTTGAGCTCAAATAAAATCTACCAGAAACTTAAGAGGAAGACCAGTATGGCTCGCTCACTTTTCTGTACAGAGGATTGTGGAATATTTGTGTCATGCATCGTGCCCCAACTGCCCTGAACATAAAATAGACAACAGTATTAACGTTTCTTGATGCAGAACCAAGAAAGGAAAAAACTAAACAGTCATATGTGCCACGGTTCGCATTACATTTGCAAAGTAATCATCCAACGGATCGTAAAACGTCGGCCCGACCACCTCTGGAGGTTGAAGAACGTTATGGAAGAAGATATTTATTGAATCAAAGTAGAACTGAGGCCGTGGAGAGTTGTGGTCTCCCTCAAATTTGATGATATTTTTGTCGCCCTACGATAATCGTAAGCCAGATGTTAATACCAAAGCACATAGAAGGTGACGCAGAGACGAGGGAAAGGCTATCAAGAATTGGAAACTTACTACGTAGGCTTCATATATACGGTCTGAATGGTGAGGGCGGATAAAGTCATCATCTAAGGCATGTCCAAATAAAACCGGAACAAAGGAAGACTTTGCCACCTGCAGCATAAAAGATATATTTTCCAATTAAAAAATTTCCCAATCAGCTGGAAGATCATGACAAGCAATGATGCTACTGTGTGTATATATGAGGCCATCTATTCAATGAAGTAGATAAAAGAGACTGAACACAACCTTAATGGTGTTCAGATCCGTTATATCAAACTTTGCTTTTTTCTGAATAGCTCTCCGCATAAACTGAATTGCAAATTTCACCTGAATATACAGTAGAGAGAGAGAGAGGCTAAAACCATAAAATGAAAGCAATGTGGAAGCCTTGCAGCGTACAGAACAAATTCCACCAGAAACAATATAAAGTTACTTACAGTGAACTTTGGTAGACGAAACTTATATGTATCAACAAGTTCCATCATAAGATCAACCAAATCGGAGAAGGGGCTGTCTAATATCATTCCTGCAATCGAAGGATCTTCGGCTCCATACATTAAGCTGTAACAGAAAATGATGATTCAACACCATGACATCACAGTTTAGCAGGCAGCACAAGCGATTGCAATGATAAGTTCCTTATTTCAAAACTTCATCTAATCTCTTGTGACATGCGATAGGTATGGCTAATCATTGGCAAGTACTACAGCACCTATCAGCCCTCTTAAACTACTGAAAGTTTCACAGCAAAAATGAATCACCTGAACGATTAACTTTCATTGACACAGTCCCACACCATTAACCGAAACTTTATGCAAGATGGAACAATGAATATGCTCTTAGTAGTTAGACAAATAAGAGACTGGAACAAACCTAGTAACAGCACCCATGGAACGCCCCCATAACCCGATCAGGGATATATTTCCATCCTGCCGCAAATACTCAACCACAGCCTTCAGATCATCCTTCTGCAAGCACTCACAACAGGTTTAACACTTGTAAGAAAAATTATCACTCATATCTCAGAGTTAAACAGTGACTTTATGGAGACAGAAAAAAAAAAAAGACACAAGGAAACTCGTCTATACACGATCTATACACTTGCAGTCTAAACATGAACTATAGAGATAAAAATATGGTAACTCTCCAGGCAATAGCAAAATCCTACTGGTTTACGTGGGTGTAAAAGGGGCAATAATGGAACAAATTTTGACAAACATGTTTACTCCAAAGTAGCATTATATTTTGAAGAGTAGAAGAGATAAACAAGTATGATTATAGGAGGGACATACTTCGTTCCAGCCTAAGGTGACATGATCCCCGCCTGAGAGACCAGATCCCGAAAAGTCGAGGGTGAAAACTGTGATGTTTGAAGGCAGCAACATAATGGCGGCTTCACTACCATCCGCTCTACATCCACTGAACGACAGAATTGCAAGTGCCATTAAGAAATGCTAAAAAATAAGAGGACCAACAGTGAACCAAAAGGGTAAAAGGACAAGAAGGAGATGCAAAGTTAAGCAGTACAACTCAAACCAAAAGGGCAACTACCTGTTTCCATGGCAGTAAATTACACAGGGCAAAGGCTTTCCTTCAGGACGTTCAACGGGCATGTAATGACTACACTGGAGAACATCTCCCCTACTGTTCTTAACCTGCCAAAGAACATCCGAATAACACTCAAGCCCCGAATCGGTAATCAAAACACTTTCCAGTTACTAAATAATTTTGAGCTCACAAATAGTTCTGATCAGTTTTCTTTTACTTATGTTCTGTATGCTTATTGATTACCGTTATATGTTCATAAACTATTCACAAACACCTTACTTCAATAAATAGATTGACTTTACAGGAACAAACAACGCTAGGGACCTCCATTGTCACAAACCCCATTTACTACTACAGTAGATACACAGAGAAAGGTTCCACAAAAAAAACAGAGAGAAGTTTGATTATCTTATAAGCTTAGAAACGAAACGAAAGAGAAAAGCTTTTACCTCTAAATCCTTTCTCTGATACCATCTACCTTTCATCATGAACTGCTTTTCCAAGAGATCATGTTCCGGGTCATACTCAGCTCTGCAGCACACAAGTCAAATAACACATATTGGTAACATTCTGATGAATGTTTATAATCTCTTAGCTACATTTCTACTTTATCTTCAACCTAGTAACGTCTCAACACTCCTCAAGTCCTAAAGAGTCATGTCAAAAAAAAAACTAAACTTTGGACACGTTCTTGAATTCCCAGCTGACATAATAAGAAGATTCCTAATCAGACCCAGTAGAATCTGAATAGTATCGAGACAGCTGAGATCACGTGGGTGCAGAAAAAGAAGAAACTTTGATGATTCTTCTGATCAGAAGGTCTAGCGAGTACAGATTAATATGAATACAAGTAAATGGTAAAATAGGAAGAAGACAAATTTGCAAAAGGATTCGAAGCGGTCCACATAGTTTTTTTTTTTCTGGCATACATCTAATCACTGAAAAACAAATTCAAATCCGGAAATCTAAAAATTCAGTGGAAAAACTAATACTTGCAATGAGAATTTGACAATCCCAGGGAAAAATTGAAAGACGGGCTCAAAACCAAATCCCAGTTTTTCGTTGTGGTGGTAAAGCGTAAAAAAAGGAAAGAGAAGCTTCACCTTGGAGGTCGAATGATGAAGTTAACAAGCTGCTCCATTAGAGAGAATCAGAGGAAATTTACAACTGTTATCTCATATCTTCCTTCCTACCTAACGTTCTCTCGATTGGGTCAAGTAGAAGAAACCCGAGAAACGGAATAAATTTCGATTAATTAAAAAGTAGAATTGCGCTTGTAAAACCCTAATTGAAAGGAGGAAGAAGAAGATCGAGTTGTTTGAGAGAAGAATCAGTGAGATCGAGAGGAGGAGGAAGAAGAAGAAAGAAGAAAGAAGAAAAGAAGAAAAGCTTCAGAACCGATTTTTGTTGTTATTTGTTGTTATTCCTTTTCAATTTCTGTTACTGTATATGATTATGAGATGCAAAACTCTTTATGATTTATCAAAGCCACACGTCTCGACATTTATTGCTTATTAGGCTCTAACCATTTTATTTTATTACTTGATTAGAGAGATATGCGTACCTAAAGTTTATAATTTAATATTACGTAACTCTTGAAAATAAAATAAAAAATCACTCAACCTAACAGTTTTAAAAATCTAACAATAAAAATACAGTTAACTTACCATTGGGTTAAAATTATCGATATCTTTTTTGAAGATTTTCTTTAGATCTTAAATTATTAGCATATATGTTTTCGTAATTTTTAAAATAGATAATAATTCTAAAATGTACATTAAATAAATATTATTATACACAAACGAAAGCTGAAATGGATTTTGTTGATTGTTGCTTGCTTGCATATGCAAAAACTTGCTGACAACAATACCTATATTTTTAGTTTCGCATTTTCATAATAAGCTAATACCTTTCATTATACAATGTATGGGAAGGTAGATGATCACAAGAGTTGGTGTTTCTGTCAATGACTATATAATAAGGGAGTCTTCTAAGGAGCATGTGGTGGACTCACTTGTTAAGTTAGTTGAAATGTTGCATGCAAGTCTCCAAAAACTGCTGCTAATATCTACATTTTTTAAGTGAACTAGAGTTTAGAATTTTCATACTAAGCTAATAGTAATACTATTATAAACGTTTCCAGTGAAAGTTGCCAATGAATCATTTGGCTCCACACAGTACAAGACCGTATGAATCAGTCAGTCAGTCATGAAAGCTAGAGCTTCTGTGAATGATCCCAAGAAATGGGTTTGTTTCGGAGTAAAACTCAAACTTTCACAATTTATGAATAAATAATCAATCATACTAGTAATATTTCATCTTTTGAATGTAAATGTAAATGGAAAAATAAGCAGTTGCTCTCAGGACACATAATAAGCAGAAGGGAAGCCCTTGTATGAATCAGCGAATGTAGCTACGTTCCCTGGACGCGAGAACACAACCTGTAACGTGTAATTGTATTGTTCATACAAGAAGTTAGAAAAGCATTTTCAAAATCTCAGTGTGAAGTTAATTAAGAAGCATGGTAATGATTTTATTTATTATTACCTGGTAGTTTCCAAGGGTAAGAGTCTTGAAACCAGCTGCGCAATAATCAAAATAGTATTCCCACGTCCTTACGAATTTATCATCAAATCCTAGAGCCATGATTTGTCTGCAAAAACATAGTTTTTTGTTGTTGTGTGGAAATGTTAGCAAGCAGAATGAAGAAGCAAGAAGAAAAAAAAAAAAAAAAAAAACAGAGGAAATGTTTGTAAACATCTGTCTTTACTTTTGTCTCCCCAAGAAGTTCTTCCTCCACAATCTCAATGTCTGGTAGTAATGAATTCCAATGTTCTCAACGTGTTCAATGCTGGCATATGTTTCTTCATTGTTAGATGGACTTATAGAAGTGATAAAGAGAAATGCATTTTTTTTTTTCTTTCTGGTGGAGAAGACTTTACCATAGCCTAGAAGAAGAGGACATGGCTGAAGTAACTCTAGCTAAGGAAGGAAGACATCCACCGGGGAATATGTATTCTTTTATGAAATCTGAACTTAGTCTGTACTCGTTGTAACGCTCTTCGGGTATTGATATGAACTGTTATGGTTTCAAAACATTATGAAAACAATCATTGGTTATCATGAAAACGTTTCGATAATTTCTCAAAAAAGATAAAGAGGCAAACTATTAGATACCTGCAAGACGATTAAGCCGTTTTCTGCAAGCGCAGCTTCACAGCGACTGAAAAACATCTCCATGAACTCGTGTCCAACAGCTTCTAACATCTCGCTGAAATATCAGAAAATTTTATGTCATAACATAACCCATAAGAATATATTAACAAAGAAGGTAAAATAAAACAGAGTTTATTTTACCAAGATATAATCCTGTCATATTTGTGAACATCAGATAATTGGCGATAATCACAGAGCTCAAACTTAATCCGGTCCTATCGAATTCAGAAGGTATATCATTAGTCATAGCCTTGGAATATCAGAAAAACCAAGATCCAGAAATGGATTTATGCAAACCTCAAGTCCAGCTTCTTTCACTTTATCTTCTGCATACTTAAGTTGTTCAATAGATAGTGTAATGCCAGTGTATTTGCATCCAGTTCTTCTCACAACTTCTATTGCTAAAGTTCCCCATCCGCATCCAATCTCCAAAACCTCATGGTCCTTCTCTATTCTTGCCTGAAATCGTCCCGCTGTGATTATTCAAGAACAGAGAAAATCTTGTTTTTAAATCAAGAAAATGATCTTTTCTTACCTTATCAATTAGAAGAGATATTTTTCTCATCTGTGCAGTTTTGAGATCCTCATCGTCTGACTATAAACGAAAGGTTGAAGTCAGAATCATAATAAAAGGAAGATACACCGATAAACAGATAAAATTTTCATTGGTCACCTTGAAAACTGCAGAGGAGTAAGTCATAGTATCATCCAAGAAGAAGCCGAAAAGCTCGTTGCTCTAAGAATTAACCAAACAAAGAAATTTATCATAAACTCATAAGATTGATGAAACGTTCATCGAGATTTAAAGAGATGTGGAGGTTCAAGTCACATACAAGGTCATAGTGACGAGAAATGTTTCTACGAGCTTGGGTTAAAGTGTTCTGCCTAGAGACATGCTTTAAAAAATACTTTGCAGATGCTAAACCAGCAGTCAGAAACATCGGTGTCCACCATCCTCTGCGAGATCAGTAACACAAGTGAAAGCTTAGAAGATGAAGTTTGCAGGCTAATCCTAAATCTTTAATGCGGAAAGTTCACCTTTTCTTCGCATGATTTGATTTTGATGACCCATCTCTATTAGCAATGAGAATCTGTATAAATTTTTATCAATAAAGCAGATAAACATTAAGCTGAACAAGCTAAGAAGTCTCTATGCTTCTACACGTATATATATATAGTGTACCATAATCAGATT
>OVBJ01003863.1:0-10578 GCA_900406535.1 Noccaea bulbosa | reverse complement strand
ATATATATTTTTTTTTTTTTCTATTTTACTTTTCAAATTTTTTTTCTGTAAAGGCTAGTAACAGATTAAATTAAATTTTTTGCTTTCAGCTACGTGTCTACATTTTGTCATTAATTTCAAACTCTTTGTCGTTTTACAAGATTTATTGAAGTTTTATGCATTCTCTACATATCTTGTCGTTGTAACTTGCAAGTACGTTCATGATATAATTTTCTTGTACTAAAAAATTAATAGAGAAGTTAATATGCCTCCTGAAACAAGTAAGGCACGATTAACTATCCACTTGTTTCGCCGGCAAAAAAAAAAAAACTATCCACTTGTTTCGACACTGATGTAACATTTATGTTTTTGTATATATGGCTAGAAATAGCATAACGTTTTTGTGTAATAAAAAGGCCTATCAGTATCACGTCAGTAAGTTGGTTGTTAAAGGACAATGAAAAAAACATGTGTATAGCTTCTCACAGTTGCAGAAGAACGCGATGTACAATTCAATTTATTGTAGACTCATATGTATATAACAAACGTCGAATTTTCGGGTTCATGTTTACAAGACACTTTGTTATGTGTACGATGCCAAGACATTTCTAATCAAGCAATCTGTAGTTAGCTTTGCTTAAATTGCCAAATATCAATCCACGATGCAATGATCTCTGTGAGATGTCCAAGATCATATTCTGCTCCAGTATATAGCCTTGGATTAATTGATGAAACGATAACGTTTTTTTGTAACTTTCAACAAAAAAACTTTATTGTAATTTTGTTTTTAATTGTTGAGTAATTGCACTACATATCATTGGATAACATGATATTTAGGGGTTAGTTTCTTAAAATCACCATTTTCTCTCCCTAACTGTTAATGTCTTTTTTTAAAAAAAAAATCATTACTAACATAGTAACATGTTTCGTATGTTTTCGGTGAGAAAACCAAAAAGAAACAAGAAAAAAAAGGGAGGAGAAAGAAGAAGAAAAAAAAAAGGATGAAGAAGAGAACAGTGCGGGGTGGTAGACCACGGGTGAGTCCACATCTGTAGCACCTATGTGGGTTCCTACGGGAACTGACCGGAAGCCGATAGTGTCTNTTAAAAAAAAAAAAAAAAAAAAAAAAAAAGAAGAACAGTGGAATATGGTAAATGTGAAGTGGAGGTTGATGATGGTGGCGTCATGACGGTGATAGTGGTGATGGTGGCTACGGTAGCAACGACGGTGACAACAACAAGATGATAAACGGAGGCGAGAGAACACAAGTGGTAACAGTGATGGCCGCAACAATAAAAATTAAGCGATAACAAAGTTAGTGAAATTGTTAGCGGTATAACTTCAGATAATTTTACTATGTTAACATAGATACTTAATTAAACACACATTTTTATGATATAATAACTGGTTAACATGATAATCTTCATGTTTTCTCATTTTAAATTATACTAGATCTTGACCCGTGCTGTCGGCAGCACGGGTTGTTGTTTCTTTTGAAAAAAAGACTTTTTTTTCGCTATTAAGATAGATAATTACTGATTGTGTCGATATTATTAACTTTGAGAGAATCAAATTTTCTCGATCATATTGTGGAGAGCACGGCATATTATTAACTTTGAGAAAATCAATTTTTTTAACTTGATAGCATATTGTTAACTTTAAGACAACCATCAAATTTTATATTGAAGTTAATCGTGATATTAATTTATTGTATCTTGTGTTTTTAAAATTTGTTAAGACTACAAATGCGTGTTGATCAAATATTGGGTCTAACTAATTTCAGAAGAAGAAGTGGTTTTTAACATAACTAAATAAGCCTAATTTCTGTTTGATGCCAATAATATGGACGTGTAAAATATCCAGATTTTGTTTTACGGATCATATTTTGTTCGCTTAATTTGTACCAGAATCTATTTAAAATAACCCAAAATTATTCAAATAACCGAAACTAAACCAAAAATAACCGAAACTAAACAAAAAATAACCGTAAATAATAACCAAATATTAAAAATGTTAAACTAAAAATAACCAAAATAATAACCAAAAATTAAAAAACACATATCACAAAAATCAGTATTTCGCAACCACCCATTTCTCTCTCTCTCCCTCTCTTTCGGGTCGGAATGCAGCTTCGTTGTACTATACCAAAATCAGTATTTCACGAACACATATCACAAAAATCAATAACCAAAATGATACTCTTGTCTGTAGATCCAATCTTCTTATTTTCTCTTCACTTGTAAATTTGTCCATGATACATGTTAAAGTCAAGATTACAAACTTTTACGTTTGATCAGATCGGTTGTTTCTTTATGTCTCTCTGAAAATATATGAATATAAAATAATATTGATTATGACCTGTGATGTTGCTAACCTTTGAGTTAATTAAATTTGTGAATATTAGATTTCTAAGATTGGATATTTTTTAACGTTTGATTAGAGAGAATTAAACCATCCCCATCCTTATTATTTTTTGGTGTTAGTGTGAAGCTCATTTTTAAAAGAGAAATTTGGTAATTTAGGTTAAGAAAATGATACTCTTGTTTGTAGATCTAATCTTCTTCTTTTTTCTTCATTTGTAAATTTTTCCGTAAGACATGTTAAAGTCAAGATTACAAAGTTTCACATTTGATCAGATCCATTTTTTTTTCTGTCACTCCGAAAAGACCCAGATCTAAAAGAATGTTGGTTCTGACCCGTGATGTTACTAATCATTGAGTTAATTAAATTTGTGAATATTAGATTTCTAAGATTGAATATTATTTTAATGTTTGATAACTAAATCATCTCTATTGGTATTATTTTTTGTTAGTGTAAAGCTTACTTTCAAAAAAAAGAAATTTGGCTATTTGGTACAGATGGTATCGACATCCATCAAACTCTACTTTTTATGGCTTCCACTTTGAATAATTTCAGTGTTAAAAAAAGATTTATTTTTTTCAGAGTTTTTATGTGCTTTTCAGTCCATATAAGTGGATTTATAGCTCTATCGTTTGATTTTGTGTCCTAATCTCATACACATAGTTGGGATTGCACGAGTAATATTTTGTTCGTTTGACTTGGTCATATCATATAGACCTAAGGGACACGGATTGTGATCTAAATCATGCGTATGTCACATAAATAAGGTTAATAGACCACATAATTTTATGCATATATGTTAATGTAATTAGACCACATAATTTTATGCATATATGTTAATGTAATTTTCACTTTTGCTATTATATTTTTACATGTTTAATGTTTTACTGTCGACAAGATGAGAGTTGTATTTTTTTTTTTTGAAATACTTTAAAATCGTATATTATTAATACAATGTAATAAAAGAAAAGTCAATGAAAAATGTAATGAAAGGAAAGCCGATGAACTACAAATTTTTTTTAACAATGCAAAAATTTATCTACTTTTAAAAAAAATCAAAAATATAATAAGTTTTTTTGAAAAGAATTATATTTATAAAAAATATAACCTGGTACTTTTAACTAACCAAGCAATCAAACCAAACTCAGATCAAAGTCTTACTTGAAAAAATCTAAAATATGCAATTTATGATTACAAAGTGAATTTGATGATGCTTTTAAAAATAAAGTCTTACTCAAAAAAAAATATGGAAAATTATATTGTTATAAAATTCTTAAAAACTACTACATATTTTGTTTTATGATTCTTTCAAAACCTTAACTTCGTAGCTGGATTATTTTTCAGTATTTTCTTTATTTTGTTTGTATTTGTAACTTTTATCAGATAAATAAAGATTAAAAGTTTATAGAAAAAGGTAGAAAAAATCCAACTCTCCCCTGTTTGTTTTTTTGTTTTTTTTTTTTTCCTTGTGACGAACACCATCTCTTTTCGTCTTCTCCTTCTCCACTTTTCTCTCTCAGTTCTGAAGCTTTTATATCCTATTCGAGGCTTGTTCGTCTTTACTCAAAATTTGCATATCTGATATAATCCATTGTTTTAATCAGTTTGAATTGAATCCACGACATGCAACAATCAGTTTAAACTGAGAATCAGAGAGGCTCGAGATTCAATTTCAATTTTCAGTTCACTGATGTCTCTCCTCACGGCAGCCTTGCGAAACCCCTAAGCTCAAGCAAGTAATTTTTCATGATCATGAAGGAATCCTTCATCCTTCAGTTTCCTCCTTGCATGTGAAATCAGAAAACTCATACCTTGTATCTGTTTCTTCAATTTTGCCGGCGAGGCTCGAAATCGGAATCCACCTGGTTTGGGAAAACTGAGGTAATAGCATTTACCTCATGCTAAGTCTCTCTTCCGAAACAACCTTTCGCTAATTTCTTCTCAATTGCAAAACTTAAAATCAGTGAACTCTGCTTCTAGTTTTGTCTTTATGCAGTCGAGAAGCTAGAAGAATCAAGCTCAACCTGTTTTTGTAAAATCCCTTGACAAAACTCATCCATCATTTCTTTGTTGAAGCCAAAAGAAAAGGACATTTGACTTCTTCTTCTGTTCTGAGCCCCAACGCAAGTTCTATGAACCTCTGCAAGCTAATGCACAATTATACCATTATGTCATTCTATGTGTGTTATCTTGATTGTTCTGATTGGGCCTTGATATTATTTCTGGTTATATCACCTACAGATCAGACCCGAAAAATCAATCTCCACCTGCTTTTTAACACGCAGGTAATAGACTTTACCTCACCTAGTTTCTTCCTCGAAACAATTTCTCTGTTTCATCTTAATCTGCAAAATCGCAAACTTTAAGCTTTGCTTCCATTTTATGCAGCTTCTCATGGGATTCGAAATTACTCCACTGATGATGGTGGATCCTCTGAATCTCATAAGAAACAGAAGATGAAACCATATGTTGTCTGGTATGCTCTATTCTACTGATTTATTTATTTGCTTTTTCGCATCACTTAAAAACCACACTTGTCTGTTCTTGTTTCTTCTCTAAACTATGTGTTGGAGAATCATTAGTTTATAAAATTATTTAGGTGTTCTTGATGGAGGCTTAGACAGTGTTTACTTAGTTTTAGGATTTTGAATCAAGGCTTTTGATCAACAAAGTAGAAACGACTTATGTTGCTCCAAAGATGAAACATTCAAATGGCCTAAAAAATCAAGAACACTTTATTATGAAAGAAAATGAAATGATACGATCTTAGATCAAATTCCTCGAAATGAAAAAAAAGTCTCATTATTCGGTGGATTATAAAACTAAATAAATAAGAACAATAGTTATTGTCTCGTTTATTCCCTCACTTCAGTTGTCTTGATTTCTGTGGGCTTATTCTTCTTAGCCTCCTCCTCCAATAACTTAGAATTCTTGGCCTCCTCCTCAATAGTCTTCTCTATTATGATGCAAGGCTTTTTTGATGTAGATTTCAGGTCAAGTGCATCTACGCTTTGATGTAAGTGTTGCAAAGGTTTTTCTGATTTTCATGGAGCATAACAGGTATTTAGAAATCAAATATACTCTCACGATATGATCTTAAGAAAAACTTGTTAATGAGATTTTTTTAAATATATAGTTACTTTTGTGATCAGAAATAATTGATGAGAGATCTTCTGCTGTCGTTTAATGATTAGAGGTCTTCTACTGCGTAAGTATCAAAAGCATCAATTAATTCCCAGTATCTTGCATAATTAACAAAGACGTTTGTGCAGGATTCATTACCCGCATATTGGGAAGAACTTGTAACCTCAAGGTGTCGGTGTTCTGGATGTACTGTTTACTTTCCATTGGCTAATTCGCAATATCCTGCATAATCACCAATTAATATTTGATAGAATATAGGAATATTCTGTTTAGATATTTGATAATCTTGTAAATCAGTTTTGTGTATCCCACAATATGTGGATCAGAGCTTCAGCGCTCCTGATTTTTTTCTCTTCTTCTTCATCTTCTTCTCTTCTCTTTGTTTTCGTCTCTGTTTCGTTTTCATGGCTGAAAATGTTGCACCCGTAGAGAGAGCATTTGGTGTCACTAACATCAAATCTCACATTCCTCTCATTCTCGATCTAGATGATCACAATTACGATGCTTGGAGAGAACTTTTTCTCACCCATTGCCTGACGTTTGATGTTCTCGGACATCTGGACGGAACTCTGGTTGCCAATGGCGCCAACGATGTGCCATGGCAGAAACGTGACGGTTTGGTCAAGCTTTGGATCTATGGAACTCTTGCTCAACCACTCTTTCGCTCCTCATTTGCACCAGGAGGAACAACGAGAGACGTATGGCTCAGGATCGAAAACCAGTTTCGTAACAACAAAGAAGCAAGGGCCATACAGCTTGACAATGAGATCCGTACAACTGAAATTGGAGACCAGACAATTCAGCAATACTGTCAAAAGCTCAAATCTCTGTCTGACCGCCTTGCTAATGTTGATGCTCCTGTCGCAGACAGAACGCTGGTGACGTACCTCCTCAATGGTCTAAATGAGAAATACGATTACATTATCAATGTAATCAAGCATAAGGAGCCATTCCCAAGTTTTGAATCTGCTAAATCCATGTTGGAGATGGAAGAATCTAGATTCAAGAAGGCTCATCGGCCTGCTGCAAATCATGCGGATCACTCTTCTTCTTCAACTGCTCTCAATGTCTCAGCTCCACAGTCTCCGATGAGTGACCGTTCACCCCGACCAGTCCAACAACACCAGAAATTCAACAACTATCGAGGAAACCGGAAGAACAATTATCGTGGTAGAGGCAGGAACAGCTACCAATCCCCGTATCGACCTAATTTTCCATATTGGGCTCCGCAGATTCCCTCCATGGCCCAATCAGTTCCAAAACTGGAACCCATATTCTCAAATGCCCATGTATGGTTCTTCTGATTCTACCTCCTATCCGACAACACCATCGAGATATCATCTCTTATGCCCCTATAGCTTTTTCGTCAATCTCATATGTCCCTCTCATAGTTGGTGGTTTAGGGTGTTGTTGTAGGGTTTGGGTTGAGACTTTGGGTTTAGATTCAGAGATTGAGGGACATATGAGATTATGCCTCTAACACCATCTGCTCCACAGGCTAATCTGGTGGAGATTAAGCCAACAGAGTTTTCCCAAGCTCGCACAACAGCAACCCTGCTCGATCCGTCTGGTGTTGGAGCAGATTGGTATATGGATACAGGCGCCACAGCCCATCTCTCAGCCTCTGCAGGTATTCTCAACTCCAATCTTAATCATAATATCAACCACTCAGTCATTGTTGGTAATGGATCAGAAATTCCGGTCACTTCGATTGGTACTTCTTCCCTTCGAACCAATTCTCGTCCCTTATCTCTTTCAAAAGTGCTTGTTGCTCCCCAAATTGTCAAAAATCTCATTTCAGTTCGACAATTTACAAAAGATAATTGGTGTACTGTTGAATTTGATCCTTTTGGTTTTTCTGTGAAGGATCTTCAAACTCGGAAAAATCTGCTCCGATGTGACAGCACCAGTGACCTTTATCCTCTTCCAGCTTCTCTCAAAAAGCCATCCACTTCTACAGCTCTTCTTGCTTCTTCTCCAACTCTATGGCACAAACGTCTTGGCCATACAAATAATGTTGTTCTCCGTTCAGTTTTAAATTCCAGTTCGTTATCATGTAATAAGGACAAGTTTCCTCTAGCTTGTGAGCCATGTCTTTTGGGTAAACAGATCAAACTTCCTTTTAATCGTTCTTTTTCTGAAATAACAAAGCCCTTTGATATCATACATTCCGATGTTTGGACATCTCCAATACCAAGCATCAGCGGGATAAAGTACTATGTTTTGTTTCTTGATCATTATTCTCAATTTCTTTGGGTCTATCCTCTAAGACGAAAAAGTGATGTTTTTTCCAAATTTATCCACTTCATGGCTTATGTTAAAAATCAGTTCAACGCCCAAATCAAATCTTTTCAATGTGACAATGGAGGAGAGTTCGATAACACTCAATTACAGAATTACTTTGACTCTAATGGGATTGTTTTTAGATTCTCTTATCCTCATACTTCCCAACAAAATGGAAAATCTGAACGGATGATAAGAACAATAAATGACGTAATTCGAGCTCTTCTTTTTCAGGCTCAACTCTCACCGTTGTATTGGGTCGAAGCTCTTAATGTGGCTGTTCACATCTTAAATATCCTCCCATCATCCGCTGTTCAAAATCAGATTCCCTTCAATATCCTGTTCAACAAACGTCCAACATATGATCACCTACGTGTGTTTGGATGTTTGTGTTTCCCAAATCTCAACCACTCAAATCTTCATAAATTGTCCCCACGCTCAACTCCATGTTTATTTCTGGGATATCCATCACAGCATCGTGGTTATAGATGCCTAGATCTCAAAACAAACAAGATCATTATCTCTAGGCATGTATATTTCGATGAAGAAACATTTCCAGCAGCTGTCAAACTTCAAAATTCAGACACTGCATATAGTTTCTTAAACTCTGGTGATGAATCCTCTCCCCTGTTTAAATCAATTCTCCAGACACCGCTCCTTCCTTCAACTACAAATATGATTCCAAATCCTCTGCCTTTGCTTCCTAATCCAGAAATCCAGCCACAACCACAAGCTCAACCTCGTCACACTATGACGACAAGGAGCAAGGCTGGAATCCGAAAACCAAAAAAAGTCTTATCACTTCTAGCAAAATCAAAATCTCCACTTCCAAAAAGCTATATTCAAGCTCTTTCTGATCCAAATTGGACACCATCGATGACTGATGAGTATGATGCTATGATTAAGACTAAGAGTTGGAATCTTGTTCCACGGCCACCAAATGTTAATATTGTGAGATCTATGTGGTTGTATACTCATAAACATGATGCAGATGGTGCTTTAACGCGTCACAAGTCAAGATTAGTAGCCAATGGCAAATCGCTAGAAGCTGGAGTCGACTTCACGGAGACTTTCAGTCCGGTTGTAAAACCTGCAACTATACGTACGGTACTGAACATAGGCGTTGCTCGAGATTGGCCGATACATCAATTGGATGTAAAGAATGCGTTTTTGCATGGAGACCTAGAAGAAACGGTTTATATGCACCAGCCTCCTGGATTTGTAGACAAAGATTTCCCTAACTATGTTTGCAATTTGCAGAGACCTATTTACGGCTTGAAACAATCACCAAGAGCTTGGAATTCAAGGTTTGCGAAGTTTATCAACAAATTGGGGTTTGTCACAAGCAGAGCAGATGCTTCTCTTTTTGTTTACAGGAAAGGAGGTGACTTAGCATATATCCTACTATATGTAAACGACATACTAATGACTGCCTCGTCGACGTCACTGTTGCAGCAGATAATTGAATCTCTGAAAACTGAATTTCCGATGACTGACATGGGCAAGGTGCGTCATTTTCTTGGTGTTAAGGCGGAATATAATGAAAAGGGGTTATTCTTGAGCCAAACAACCTATGCTTGTGATATCATTAGACGAGCAGGAATGGAAGAATGCAAACCATGTGCAACACCTGTAGATTTAAAGTCAAAGCTGTCAAATCAGATTGGAGAACCTGTCAGAGATCCAACGGCCTATAGAAGTCTAGCGGGAGCTCTTCAGTACTTGACGTTTACGCGGCCAGAGATATCTTATGCAGTTCACCAAGTATGTTTATATATGCATGATCCAAGACAGCCACACTTGCAAGCACTAAGACGCATTATCAGATATCTCAAGGGCACTCTGTTTCATGGCCTGCAACTCGTTAAAGGACAGATTGATCAGCTGACGGCATATTCAGATGCAGATTGGGGTGGTTGTCCGGATACAAGAAGATCAACGTCAGGGTATTGTGTGTTTCTTAGCCCAAACCTTGTATCTTGGTCTGCAAAAAGACAACCAACGGTGTCACGATCAAGTTCGGAAGCTGAGTACAAAGGTGTTGCAAATACAGTCGCAGAATTGTGTTGGATAAGAAATCTTATGCTTGAGCTTCACTGCAACATTACGAAAGCTTCCATTGTCTATTGTGACAACATCAGTTCTGTGTATCTTGCCTCTAATCCCGTCAAGCATCAAAGAACGAAGCATATTGAAATGGATATTCATTTTGTGCGTGAAAAGTGGCTATTGGAGAGGTAAAAGTCATACATGTTCCTTCTTCACTTCAATATGCAGATATATTCACAAAAGGGTTGCCTACAAGTCTGTTCAATGAATTTCAAGCCAGTCTCACTGTCCGGAACCCAGACGCTTCGACTGAGGGAGGGTGATAGAATATAGGAATATTCTGTTTAGATATTTGATAATCTTGTAAATCAGTTTTGTGTATCCCACAATATGTGGAACCTTTTGTAACAACTAAGGCGTTATATAGCCAACGTAAATACAAATCCCTCAAGGGAAATTCACCAGATTTCAATATTAACAAAACAAATGAATGTAATTTCTCTTGTACATCGGAGTCACTGGTTCTTGTATCTTCTGCGGAGATATGGAGAACCGCAATCATCTCTTTTTTGGCTGAAAATATTCAGAGGAAGTATGGTCGGCTCTCGCTCGGAAGTTATTTGGAGCACAATTCACAATACAATGGGATGCGATTGTTGATCTTCTAGTGGATTCTATACAGGACATGATCTCTCTGTTTCTCAAGAGATATGATGTAACCATATATTAACTCATTTTAGCATGCATTTACATACATATTTA
>OVBJ01003862.1:0-10580 GCA_900406535.1 Noccaea bulbosa | reverse complement strand
AATAAAATATTTATAAAAAATTGTTTTATTCGATTTAATTATATAGTTTAACTAAAAACCATATTAAATCAAATATATAAAAAAAAATTTACATTTGAATATCTACTAAATAATTATTATTGTATATTTAATTTCTGTATATTTTTACATCTCCACATAATAACATATCCAATATGAAAATTTTAACAGTTTTAGTGATTATTATTGTTTTAAAAATTTTAAATCATAGCATATACAGAAAAGGTTTTTGATTTTTTCATTATATTTTTTGTATTGTGATTCAAATTATTTTATAAAGTAAAGTTAAACAAAGATGATAGAAGATATATAATGATTTTAAAAGAAGTTATTATGATAGAATTAATTTGAATATCATATCTTCCTTATTTACTTATTTTGTAATTACTAATTAAGGAAGGAGAGTGATAATTTTTTTATTAGTAGTTACATATATAAACTCTTTCTAATGGCATATTATGTAATTCTCTAGTAACATTTGTCTAAATTAGTTTTGACTTTGAGAGTGCACCAAAAGTTGACACATCAGCATGGCAGACATGTAAATAATACATGAAGTGAATGTTGTTTTTTTAAAATGATTGACTTTTAATATATAAGGGATATAGCTATATCCGTGGGGATATTGGTGTGGGTTCAGAAGTTTTAAGAGTAATTCGCAAATTCAAACCCCACACATGATGACACCCATATCTAAACTTACAAAAAATGGAAAAAATGCATTGAACTAGGCATCGTACATGTGGTATACAGTTATCAAGTGTCTTAATTTCACACCCATCAATAAAATGTCTTTGATCGTAAGTCTAGTCCACCGGTGCCATACCTATCTATTCCTTATTTTGATTCGGTGATTTCATTTTTTATTTTCTGGCATCTAATTCGGTGATTTATAACCCTGTTTATTATGATAAAGACATGTAATTTACTACGACCATAACGTATAAGATAGTGATTTCTAGTAGTATTGTCGATGTGCTCATCCGGATCGAAACTCGTATATTGCATGTTGTTGATAAGAAAAATAAAAATAAAAAGATATGTAATCTAGTGATTTATTTAGAGAACTGCATGCAAATATTTAGATATTATTATGACAGAGATATGTAATTTGATGATAAGCCAGTGTTACAAATCCAAGATTAAATTGGATAGTATTAATGTTGTGGACAAAAAAATAGATAATAGAAAAATCATTTGAGAATATATATGAACAAAATAATTTCTGTTTGTGTTGATCAAAAAAGACTTTAGTGAAAGTGTGTCTTTGTGCTATAAATAGAATAAATATACATTTGAGGGAAGAAGAAGTTTGGGAGGTCTCTGAGAATTTTGTAGTAGAAGAAAATGTTGTTAAGGCCTTGATTTTCTAATGTGAAATAGAACGGCTCACAACTCAAAATGTCAGATTCTATCTTTAAAAACGTCAAAGTCACGCAAATAGTACATCCACCGGCTATGTTGCCAACCTTGTTTGCTGTTTATAAATAACGAATTGCCAAACTTTTTTAAAATAACATTTTGTTAAAAACTCTTGAACAACACATAATTAATATTATATAAATACAAAAACCTAACTCTATAGGAGCGATAAAATTCCCAACTCCTTGGAGCAACAAGTAGTTACTGAGCTAAAAATCCAAAAGGCAAAACGATCATGTCACTGTAGCATAAGTCCAAAAATAGAGGTACGTACGTGGAAAACATACCGTTTTTGTGCCCCCAAACTTTATAACTACCAATATAGAAATTGCACTGATTATTGCAAACCCTTTTAAATGGACGGTACTTCAGCTTTTCAGCTTCCAGCTTCCAGCTTCCAAACCCCTAATCGTCATTAGGTATTCCGTATTCCACTCATCAGAGCATACATTTTAAAAGATTTAATCATTGGGTTAACTTACAAGAATTGAACTATGGACTAAATTCTATCCAATTTTTGACCAAAAAGTAGATTAAAAGCTATCTGAACATTTAATTTCGAAGATAATTATTACGTACCTAACAAAATATTATTTTAATTTGGCTAACTTCCTATATATTATGTTTCGAAAAGTTGTGGTCACTGAAACCAGCAAATGAATTCAGTAATTTTTCAGTGTGAATAGTCAAAAACTCAAAATGCTGAACTAAATTTTAATGATGTTAAAACGATTATATATGTTAAAATTCTAAAGAATTTAAAATCACAGTATAAAATGCTGACCATAACTGAAACACCATAAAAAGTTAGAAACAGTAAAGATGCTGCGTTTCAACTGTAGCATATGGTCCGGAAATTTTCTTCATAATATATATATATATATATATATTATTATGTGAGTGTGTTATCATATCTTCCGCCTAATATCCAACTTTTCCATCCACTGTTTCAGCAATCTAAACGATCAATATAAATTTTCACTCGAGTATTTCTCTTAGTTGAGTTAGTCATCTATATGAATTTTCCAAAAGTTTTTTTGTTTGTGGGGTGCGGTCTAAGACAATCGAAAACATAATTGTATTTCTTTGAAAAACTATTGGGGCGAACGTGCGTTGAAGGCCGTTGACCTGATCCTTAAACGCGCCCGATATTACGTTGTACAAACATGTCCCACGGATGAGATCTATTTTATATACTTAGCATTGGTTTAACGAAACCTATTAATTATAGCTGTTATGTCATCGTTCACATGTAACTATAAAGTAATAAATGATTTCAACGGGAGGACTGAGATGATGGGCCGACTTGTAGTTACGTTTCTTAAATGGTGAGAAGGTGATATTTATTATTCTGAAAATGTTACTAAATAAAATGTCATCTCATTATAATCAATGGGTAGGTAGGTAGATGAAGAAGTTGTAAATACGAATGCCAACTTTATGGATCTCTACGTTTACGAGTCTATATATATATATAGTAACCTCGACTCTCAAGGCTTTAAGTCACCCAATACAATCAAGTTTTGTATTTTCTCTTAAGGTTCTTGAGTATAACTTATTTTCCAAGAAACCAAGTTTTGTATATTAAACCCAATACGATATGGAATCCAGTTGTGTTCAATTTCTCGGGAACAAGACGATTCTCATCACCGGTGCTCCTGGTTTTCTTGCCAAGGGTACGTTTTTTCTACACCTTGATGGTTTTTACTTATAGTCTGGTCTTTAGTATATAAGATTTTGCTAGATAAGAACTTCATGAAAATTTAGTAATCTACTATAGGTTTCATAGTATCATTGTAGTTACTATAGATTCCTACGACCTTTTTCTTCATTTTTTTGTTTTTAACCTTTTTCTTCATCCGCGTGGGATTATGTCTGATTAGCATCAATATTCACATTGGTTTTTTCTAGTTTAAATTGATATGTGAGAGTAATAGTGATAAGTTTTGGAAAATATACAGATGAATTTTGGATATTCTCGTTTTCATTTCATCAGTTATAGCCACACAAATAAATTATTGTGGTCCAGAAAAGATACATGTATCTTCAACATATACATTGAGTTATATACTTAATTAAAGGCAAAAAAAGTCTTCATAAAAAACTAAAAGCTAAAATTAATGTCAGTTTCATGAATAACTTTAGTATCTTTAGATACTCTTCGACAAGCATAATTTTCAGCCCATTTATTTGTAGGTTACAAGTACAAGAGTTAATTTAAAAATAAAATGATAAAGGAGTTAATTAAAATATTGTGTCCTTTTTTTCTTCTTCTCTCAGTTCTGGTAGAGAAAATTTTGAGGTTGCAACCGAATGTGAAGAAGATGTATCTTCTGTTGAGAGCTACCGACAATAAAGCAGCCATGCAACGCTTACGTAGTGAGGTATGGTAGAAATTAAATTCTATGACCAAAACACTCTCTTACATAAGTCTAGAGGTGATCCATTAATTAGCTCAATTATATTAACAGCATATCTGTTTCATTTACAATGATACAACAGGTTGTGGAGATAGACCTTTTTAGGGTGTTGAGGAAAGATCTAGGTGAAGAAAATCTGGATGCTTTGGTACGTGAAAAGATCGTGCCGGTTCCTGGTGATATATCGGTGGTTAATTTGGGAGTGAAGGACTCTGATCTCTTACAACTTATGTGGAGTGAGATTGATGTCATTATCAATATCGCAGCCACGACGAATTTCGATGAAAGGTATTACAAAAGAAAATTGTGATATGTTTTCTTGGCGTTTTTTATAACGTCAAAATTTAACGAAGATACTGAAGTTTGCTCTTTTTCTCTGTTATAGATATGATATTGGTCTTGGCATCAATACATTTGGAGCTCTCAATGTTCTCAACTTTGCCAAAAAGTGTGTTAAAGGACAATTGCTTCTCCATGTCTCAACGGGTTAGTTCTAGTGTTTCTCTTATAGAACCGACCATATATGTACCGATCCAAGACTAGTTACTTACCTACATTTGAATATATTTTATAGCATATGTTTGCGGAGAAAACTCGGGCTTATTACTAGAGAAACCATTCAAGATGGGGGAGACTCTTAGCGGAAATAAGAAAGTACTTGACATCAATGTAGAATTCGAACTGATGAAACAGAAATTGAAAGAGCTCGAGCATCAAGATCTTTCTCCAGAAGAGATCTCACAGGCAATGAAAGATCTCGGAATGACAAGGTTTGTGGCCTAGCTAGCCTCTCCGTATATTTTACTAAAACGTCACTGGTTAATTCTTTTGAATAAAAATGGTCTTAATATAGGGCAAAGCTTCATGGATGGCCAAATACATATGTATTTACCAAAGCAATGGGAGAGATGCTAATGGGAAACTACAGAGAAAATTTGCCACTTGTTATCATCCGTCCAACAATGATTACTAGCACTATGGCCGAACCATTTCCCGGCTGGATCGAAGGATTGAGGTGAGTATCGGTTTATATATATATATATATATATATATATATATATATATATATGTACAAGTTTAATGTGTTAACTCAAGACTCATCTTCTTCTTTTTTTGTATGTGCAGAACTATTGATAGTGTTATTGTTGCATATGGTAAAGGAAAGCTGAAATGTTTTCTTGCGGATCCAAACTCAGTCTTTGACCTTGTAAGTCATAATTTAATCAACACTTAAATCAAATATAGCATATAATAAATAACACATTTCTTGTTTAAATTAATCCATTTGGTAATCTATTTGATGGAAAATAAACTTTGATATCATTTTGTAGATACCGGCAGACATGGTGGTAAACGCGATGATTGCAGCCGGAACAGCTCACTCGGGAGAAACCGGGACTCAGGCGATATACCATGTCGGCTCTTCTTGTCAAAATCCGGTCACTTTTGGAAACCTTCACGATATCACGGCTCGTTACTTCACTAAAAGTCCTTTGGTTGGTCGCAATGGCTCACCAATTATAGTATCCAAAGGGACCATTTTAACCACTATGGGTCAATTCAGCCTCTACATGACCCTTTGTTACAAGCTTCCTCTACAGGTACTAATTCACCTCAACTCTCTATATGATTTAGTTAGTTTGGGTTAAAGGTCCTAAATATGACGTCTATTTAATAATCCATGTAAAAAAGGCTTAGATTAATTTCAAGATGTCTCCATGTAAGAAAATGAAAGAATTAAGTATTTTCTCACGATCACAAGTTTTTGTTTTCTTTTCCATTTCAGATACTTCGATTGATCAATATAATTTACCCTTGGAGTCATGGAGATAACTACGATGATCTCAGCCGCAAGATCAGGCTAGCTATGCGACTGGTTGAGCTTTATCAGCCTTACTTACTCTTCAAGGGCATGTATGTATAGCACACAATTAACTTTTGGATGTTACTAAACTTTGTTTCTATAGAAAAATAGCAGAAAAAATAGATTAATTGGTTACTAACACAAAAGCTCTTATCACATGCTTATGTGCTGACATCATATACTTAATATATGCAGATTTGACGATTTAAATACCGAACAACTGCGAGCAAGAAGAAATGAGAAAATCAAAGAGTTAGATGGATCGTTCGAGTTTGATCCCAAGTCCATCAATTGGGATGATTACCTCGCAAACACACACATTCCTGGCCTCATCACTTATGTACTTAAACAGTAAAAATATGGTATTCTTAAATCCTACTAAGCTTGTATTGAAACGACTTTGAATCTCGTATGTAATATTATTATGTTGGCTTGCGTTGTTTCATATATTGTGAAAATGTGTGATATTGATATAATTTAATATAAAGTTTTATCAGTGTGAATTATTTATATTAACATATAAAATTAGTTTTCTATCTCAAGATGAAAAACTAAAGTTCACATATATGACCTGAAACAACCAAGCTGACCACATACAAAAAGTTTGTAATTTATAATGGTCAAAGTATGGTCAAATTTTGTCTTAAAAAAGACTTCATTAGGATGTTTCTGAGTTCATCTTGTTGGACCACTGTAACAAAATCAGACTACTCACTACTTGAGACTTGAGCCCAAAAAAAAGTATATGATAAAAGATGTATCATTCCGCTTGGCTATAGGTCGACTGGTAAAGAACCCTAGGCAAAATTTAGAAGTCACATGATCGAGTGCCGCTTTGGGACGGAACCAATATTACATGATGTGGTTCCGGGCCTGGAGGGATGTGCGGGCTTCGGCCCAGAAACCTCCTGGTAATTAAAAAAAAAAAAAAAATGTATCATTCCTTTTTTTTTTTTTTGTAAGTTTCCAACGAAACTATTTAGTATTTACACAACAAATTACTGTTTTATATCATTCGGTTGAAGGGACAAGTCCAAAGCTCACTTTTGAAAAATTAAGATTTATGAGCTTTTCAAACAATAAATGGTTGTTGAGCCTTCTTTCGTCCTCGTGTCCTTCTCGGGTTAGCACAGATCATGCAAGAGAATGTGTTTGTCAAATCCGAATCCTCTTCACAAGTGAAGAACTTTGCTGCAGATGGATTTGCCAAGAGGAGCTTCGCCACGAGGTAACCAGCGATGGACCAAGTCTGGTAAAGTCGTGCCTGTTTACCGATGAATCTTGCTCTTTCGGTATCGCAGTACTCGGGCCATTTGTCAATAGCAATCCATCTCTCGGCTAACTCAACCACCTTTTCTGCTATTTCTGGCCTTCCCATTTTGATGCTTGCTACTGTCAGCTGAAAAACAAGAAACAAGAAAGCACTTGAATTTAACACAAATGCGCTTTGAAATTCACATTGATTAACCACACCAATTATCTTGGTGTGCCAACATTATATGTATGGATATCTCAAAACATTAAGAAAAACCTGAATGCATAGTTTATGAAAAAGGAAAGATAAAAGTCTGAACTAACCTGCCATAACAAATCGGCCAGGCACCTCCATTGTGATAAGACCAAGGAATGCAACAAGAAGCTCAACCACTCGAAGCTTATGATGTGGTTACTGATCTTTCAGTGGAAGGGAAAAGAATTCTATGGGATAAACAGGATCCAAGTGAGGAGACAACTGAATCCTTGTCGGCTGAGGTTTATATTATATTATAATAACCATCTAGGTAATGCTAAGTATACGTGGGATGAGTTGAAGATAATAGATTTGTGTATGTTCAGCTCAAAATGTATGGGAAAAGGGGAGTCTATAAGGACACAAAACTTAAGGAGAGAGGAGGAAATATTCTGGAGAAAGATGGGCTTTTGTATAACTGCGCTTTTTCTATATGTGATTTAGGAAAAGGACGTAACGAGTATGATACCAACAAACCCTCTTGAGATTTTTGTACTTAATAATTAGGCTTGGAGAGTTTTTTGATCTGCTGGTATTTTGTTGTTGTTGCAGGTATTGTATTATGCAGTTAGCCACAATACATGAGAGTAACCTGAATATGTACTTCAAGAAAGGGGAAGTTGGTGATGATCCAAACGCGGAAGAAAGGCTAGAAGAGAGGGAGGATGAAGGAGAAGCCATCAAAGAGTTTTCAAGGCTTTTTGAGGAGATAACAGGGAATGAGTTTGAGCCATGGGAACAAAAAAGATTCAGAAGAAGCCTCACAAGTTTTTCCCAATTGATATGGTATAACCGTTGTACCTTGTACTTAAGTCTCCTCTTTTGTCACTTGATGTTTTGGGTGATCGTTTAGAATTTTGATTAGGGATGTGATTTCGGGCCCAGAATTTGCGAGCCTACACGGGGCTATATTGTAAAATGAACCCATTTAGGTCCGTTTACAATAAAATCTTAAATGGGTTTATAAAGGCTGCTCTTTTATGGCCCATTAGCAGAACAGGTCTAAACACGATTAAACAGGCTACCGTTTACACCCGATTATTTTTTTTCAAACTTTTTCATCGACAACGACACCGTTTTGTGGAAACGATGATTTCAATGGAAACTTTTTCTCAGTGAAATCTTCGAGAATGATCTAGAGCATCTGTTGTTACAGCTACTTGAAGTCAGAAAGGAGAGAGGTAATCTACATTTTAACTTTTGCTTTGTATCTGTTATCTGAATCATTTAGCTTGATCTATATGTTGTGAGTAAACGTGATCCTTTTTTATGTTTTTAGTATTTGTTCTGTGTTGATGTGTTGAGTTGATTGAGCTAAAGGAATCAGTCTAGCTGATTGTCATTGATGAGTGCTTATCTCAATCAGTGAGTGAGATGGATTTTTAGTCTCAAGAAACAAGTGCTTATCTCAATGCTCGAAGGAGTGAGTATATTGAGCGTGATGAGGATGATACTCAAATTGGGTTTGATGAGGAAGTGTCAGAAACTCAGGTTTTTCTTGAGTTGAAGTATATTGAGCGTGATGAGGATGATACTCAAATTGGGTTTGATAAGGAAGTGTCAGAAACTCAAGACAGAAGGTCCAGAACATAGTGAAACTCATACAACTCAAGAAACTAGAGCTGTGCATAAAAGACGCAAAACTTCACATGTTTGGAAGGATTTTGAGCCTGTTGGGGTTGAAGCAGATGGCAAAGAAAGAAGCAAGTATATCCATTGTCATGCCAAGTTTTTCACAAATTCTAAAACCCATGGAACACATCATCTGATACGGCATTTGGAGAAGTGCCCAAAGATGACATAAGAAGAAGAAAGAGGTATTTGCTTCATTCATCTTCTCCTCTTTATATAGTTGTGTATTTTTTAGATTTTGTTGTTGAACAAACTTTCTTTTGATCTTGTTGTTAAAAACCCTTAGTATACTTGGAATCTTTGAATAATCGGGCCATATCTTCGAAATTTGTATTTTTTAATGATAAACGGGCCTATACGGGCCTGTGCAATTTTGAAAGGCCTAAATGAACAGTCCCAAACAAGTCTATAAGTTAAAAGGGTCTAAACGGGCTTCTTGATTAATGGGCTGGGTCTCCCGAAATCACACTCCTGCTCAGTCGTGTTCTCTCTTGGTCTTGTTTCCTTCATCACATGTTTCACAGCCGAGTTTAAGAGAAAGACATAAATTAATCTTTACTAAAATCCCTTTTGGTGTTTCTTAATCTAATCAAGTCTCTGGAAAATATCTATGTGTGTAGAAAGAAGATATTCGATGGGACACAGAGAGGAACTGTTATATACCTGGAAGCCATGCGTTTGGGCTCAGATCAGCTACTGTTCTTTGCTTCTGTCTTGCTCAGATCGTTGGAAGTGTTTCGAAATCATAGGACCCGAATTAAGAGAGAAGATGGTTACAAGATTACTGATCTTCTTAGAGAAAAATATTGTGTATAGTTTCTAAATATAATTTTTTGCCTTAATGGTCAAAATCATCGGACGCACGTACATATATGTACTAATTCTACAGCATAAATGTTACTCTTATGAGTTCGCCCTAGTTTTCTCTCTGACACGGAAAAAGAGGCAGCCGCCTAAAGACCTTCGTCCACCGAAATGGCCGCCTCCCAGCGGATCTCCGCCTCTCGCCTCTTCCCTTAAGCTCGTCCGTGGTCTCGGCCTTCAGATCTCCTCGTTTTTTTGGTTGTTTTGTGTACTGTCTCTCTCTCTCTCTTTTCCAGCGGATTAAGTGATGGTTTCCATGGAGCTTTTGAGATCTGAGCTCCGGATCCGCCACTGCACTTCGCCGGAGCCGCCAGACCGAGCACTGTCTCTATCTCACCACCAAACGATCCCGCTTCCGGTGAATCCGCCCCCTTCTCACCCTCTGGAGCCACCGGATCCGCCAGATCCGCCGGATCTACTGTCATCGTTTCGCTTGCCTTATTCGGTCTTTAAGACGTTCACCCATCCACCACCACCGATCTCTGCTCTGGCTCTCCTCTCCGTGATGTCAGGCAAGGTCGCCGGTGTTCATTGCTCAGATCCATCTCGTTTCACGGCTGTTGCGAGAAGTCTAGCCGTTTTCAACTTCTGCTTCAGCGAGCTACATGGTATCTCTTTGTTATTCCACGCTATTTTCTCCATCTCGGGATGCTTTTCATGGGTATGGTTTTGTCATCCTCTTCCGGATCTGCCCCGTATCAGAGAGGGGCTCATCGGTGTTTCTATCTCTCTGGCTGTCCTCGCCACCGTCCCATCATTGGACATCTTTGATAGTGTATGGGCCGCGAAGAACCAGTCTGGTGTACTATTCCAGTCCGTTTATTCAACCTCTCCATTCATCATCATCGTT
>OVBJ01003861.1:0-10580 GCA_900406535.1 Noccaea bulbosa | reverse complement strand
GACCACTCTGCCTCTGTAGCAATCTAGATGAACCCGGTACTGTGATAACCACTATATCCCCAAAATGTCGTCGTACAACTCCACCAGACTAATAATCAAATCCGCTGGCATATACTGCCCCGCAATCTGAATATCGACGCCACTAGCACGGTCCAAAGTAGCCAGAAAACCACCAGCCACCTTGACCATGCCCGAACGCTCACCCGCGTCACTCCGGATATCTCTACTCTCGGCACACTCCGGAGTAATGAAGCAACTAGATGCTCCAGAATCGAACAACACGTGTGACTCAACGCCACCTACTAACAAGGTCTCTACACATTCAAAACTATGAGACCTTGCTAACACTATCACAGGCAAAATATTGCAAACAAACAACAACCGCAAAAATTAAACTTAAGGAATTACGAAGTTTGAGTCAATAGATATACCTGTTATTGATCCGGCCTGACTCGTCTGGCCCGTCTCAACCAAAGAGTGTCCTCGCGGTGCAGCACCAAACTGACCCACTGTCTGCGCTGCCGCAATCTGGATCACTGGTCGAGCCGCTATCGGCTGAACCGCTGCAACCGTCAAACTCTGCAACTTGGGACACATCGGCCTGAGATGTCCCGGCTCTCCACACTGGAAACACACTCTCTCCCAAGGCACCTCCCGAGGCACCTCCCTCTTGGGATAGCTAAAAAGACGGTGCTCCGTGCTCCCGCACCCGAAGCACGCACCCCGTGGATAACGGCTATAACCCGAAGCCTCCTCCCGACTCCTCTTCTGACCTTGCGCAGGCTTGCCGCCCCTGCCAAAACCAGAACCGAAACTCGAACTTTGGCGCTGCTGCGACTGCTGCTGCTGGCCCCTAGGCTGGGTAGCAGGATCACTCGCAGGCGGCGCCACCACTGGACCAACCTGCTCACGTTGATCCTCCTCAATCGAAGCCGCAAACTCCTCTAAGCGTGCGCGCGACCTCGACACTGCTGCGTGATACTCGAACGAAGCCCCTGAAGAAACCTCTGAAGTATCTCGCACTCACCACCTACGCCAACACCAGCATGCACAATGAGTCTGATAAACTCCGCTGCATACTCTCGCACCGTACGGTCACCCTGAGTCAAAGACGTGAACCGCAGCAAAAACCGATCCCGAGCCTCCTGCGGGAAGTACTGGCCGTCAAACTCCGTCACGAAGTCATACCACGTCCAAACTGCTCTCCTCCCCGCTATGGCCCGCCACCATAGATGAGCATCACCACTCAGATAGTGGATCGCTATCTTCACCTGGTACTCAACTGGGCACCTGATCGACTGGAAGTTCCGCTCCACTCGGGACCTCCACTCGTCAGCCTTCTCCGGACCAACACCGCCCTTAAAGAAAGGCGTACCAATCCTCTGCATCTCTTTCATCATCTCGAGATAAGAAAGATGCCCAACAGCTGCACAATCATGCTGCCCAACAAAAGCTGCACCCGACTGAACAAAGCACGCAGCCTGCTGATATCCCACACGACCCGCAGCCTGCTACTGACCAACGAAACCGGCACCCTGCTGTGTCCCGGCCACCGGAGGAACACCCGGCGCCTGCTCTGGAGCCGCCTGCGAAAGACGTGCCAAAATCTGGGTCAGGATCCCCATAAACTGGTCACCTAGATCCGGAACTGGGGCAGCACCCGCCACCAGGGCAGCCCCGACTCCTGCATCACCACTGACGCCCACACCGGCCTAACTCGCCAAAGGAACTGACTGGGTCACCGACGCAGTCGACACACTCGGCGATGCACTCCCGTCTGACTCCGTCTGCTCTCCACGACCATGACCCCGGCCTCCACGGCCTCCAACTCTGCCCCCAAGGGCAACACCTCTGCCACCTTGGGGAGCTGCTCGGCCCCCTCGAGTGGCTGGACCGTCACCACGGCCACCAACGCGACCACCACGGCCTCTAGCATCACGACCTCTCGCAACGCCTTCCATCTCACTAAAAACGGAAAATAGGTGAGACACTAAAACAAAAACCAAAACAACACACAAAACTCACCGCGGAATCGCCTGAATCCCGAAGAAGATGATACTAAACTATCAACCTAGCATGTCTTAAAACCGTATAGGCTCTAATACCAAAATGAAACAACCAACACTTTTTTTTTTTTTTTTAACTTAATCAATTCTAGCGGAAGTCTTAAAAAGTCTTTAAATAAATAAATCAAATCAATTCAACAATAAATCAGCGGAAGCAAATAATGAAACAAATAAGTCTAACAACTTAAATGAAATCAAATAATGAAATAAATCAATAAATCCCTATCATCCTCTTCCTCTGGGCTCGATTCCGCGATCACACTTTTGCTTTTCCTGCAACACATTGGAATGGAGTTGCGTGAGTATTTTATAAATACTCAGTGAGACGATCATCCTGTCTACAGGCCATTTACGCAATTTCTATACCATTTTAAGTATTTTAATAATTTTCCACAATTTACTAGATATTTTTCATAATTAAATATCTCCAAAAATAATTATTAAATAATTCTCAAATTAAATAATAATATTAATTAATTATTAAATCCAAAAATAATTAATTAACCAATTAAATCCAATTATCCACTTAACCGGATTAAACCATTTAATTTTTCAATTTCAGTTTAATTAAACTGGTTAACCCCTGTACCAGCGTCAGTGTCGATCGACACATGATTTGTGTCGATCGACACCAAAAACAGGATAACTCCAAACGCGATGAAACAAGCCACAAACACAGAATCATTACATACAATCACCCAAACACGATTCCACACATCAATAATCACGAAAACCATCACATAACTCAAGAACAGCCACAAAACTCAACAATCCAACAATTTTAACAATCCAGATCTAGAATCACAGACCTACAGTCACGCACTCACCTTGATTTTGGATTGAGAGAAAGAAGGAGATGAAGAACAGGGATCAAACAACACCAAAAAGCTCCAAAATCTCCCAAATCGCTCAAGAACACAACAAAAACGACTCTGGAACTCTTGTCTCGAAAAATGAGCTCCTGAAACGGGGCTGGAGGCTTTTATTTCGTGTCTATGGGTTTCCAACCCAAAACCAGCGAAAACCGGACAACTCAAATCAAACCCAAAATCGAATTTCGGACCGGTGTCGATTGACACTAGCCCTGGTGTCGATCGACACCAAAGAAGAATTTTACTTCTTCGGTTCACAGATGTTACAAAGAGAAACTATCTATTTTCTAGCTTGACCAAATAGATGGGGACTAACCTTTGATCGTATCATAGTTGCTTGGTGATTCAAAAAAAGCTTTTGGTTGCTTTTCCATTCATGACTTCCCCTACATTGAAAACAAAATGCCATTAGTAAACATGAAAATAGTAAGAAGGGAAACATCTATGCAATTTCGAGGTATGTACCAATCAGAATGTGAATGATGTATTTATAGTTTCTTAGATGGGTCATTAGGTTTTCAATCAATATGGTTTCAAAATATAATCACACGGTATATTTTTGCTAGATATTTACGCAAGAATCTTTGATTTTTTCTTTTTGGTAACTTTTGAAATTCAATATCAATACTATTATGAATGTTGTCACTTTTGTGTGCTTAGTACATGATTTAGATTAGGTATTAAGTATATTCGATTTAGTTATTTAGCAAAATTTGTGGAAAATTTCTAGATTTTGCGTGGAAAAAAATTTGAGTTGTTAATGCTGTTTATGATATTTCAGTTTTTGTATTTGATTGGCACAATTAATTAATGGTATTTATGGAAAATGACAAATTTTTTGGTGATTCCGTTAGTTATTGAATTAGTTGCTGATTTTTCGTGCTTCTTTTTTTGACATTTTCAGGATTTCGGTTTTGGATTGAAATGGTTGCCCGGTTTTGTACTGAAAATCGAATTGTTACAGTGGTTTGTTTTAAGTTCCTTCAAAAGATCCGCGTGTTGTTACAGCGGTTTGTTTTAAGTTTCTGTTTTTAGTGTTAATTTCGGGTTTATGAGTATTTGGACACAGGGATAGGCACTTTGTTAAGTTAGAATTCTTATTTCGTGTCTCTATTATAATAGTATAGACTAGGGTTGAACCCGTGCCCTGCACGGGGTGATAGTTTCTGAATTTATATTTTTATTAAAAGATATCTATTAAACTATTTCAAAATTTTATGTGATGAAATTTTGTTCTTTGGTTTGATTATGTCTTTGTTTATAGTGTTGAAATTAAGCATTTTAAACCATTTTTTAAAAAGTAAACAAATTAAAGCCTTGACAGTAGTTATAAATTAAATATGATAGATAGATACATAAAATTCAAATGACTATACTATAATAAGATATATTTGTAAATGTTAACTTTTTGATTATGTTAAAAGATTATATTTTTCTAAAAATAAAAATTATAATATTCAAAATTTGGATTTAATCTAAATATTTTATAATTATGAATAAATTAAAATAATTATTTATTCGTTCTAATCATATAGTGTAACTGAAAGACCATATTAAATCGAGTAATTTAATTTTTTTTTTATATTTAGATGCCTACTAAATGAGGATTTCTACTTATATGGTTGCACATAATGTAGATTTTTTTTATAATAGATTTTGTAACCATCACTCAACAACTTATCCGATGTAGAATTTTAACAGTTTTAGTATTTTTTTTGTATTTAAAAATTCAAATCATAACATATATTTATATAAAAAATACTACTTTTTTATATTGATAATACAAATTATATTTTAAATAAAGTTGGAGAAATATAATGATTTTAAAAATAATTAATACGGTAGAACTAAATTTAATATAAACCTTATTATGTAAATAGCATGAGAAAGTTCCTAGTGATGACACATGTCTTCTTTTTTAATATATTAGGGATGTGAAAGAGAAAGGTGATGGGCAATGTTGGAGGAACCACGAACACTGGTCTGATTGTAGGGTCGTTCTCCATGCATTTAGATGCAACGGTCCAAATTACATAACATGCATAAGATTCACATCGCACAGAACATATCTATCATTTCCAATTTTATATCTCATCGATAACAAATCCATGCGTGTGTATACAAACTACAAAACACCAAGTACTAAAGGCTAAAGCCTTTTATGTTTGGTGGTAAAAAATTATACTTCATATATTTCATATGATAAGAAGTTTTAGGTGTGATTATTTAACTTTTAAAAAACTACATTCGATAAGATAAAATATATATTTCTTAAATTTTATATTATTGATTACTTATTTAAATTACATATTATATTATAAATCTTTAAATTTTGAACTTTTCAAAGATCTTGATAGAATTATAATAATATTAAAATATATTAACATACTAATCTTTTAACTTTTTGATCAGAATAAAATATTACATTTTTATAAAAATAAAAATTAGAATATACAAAAATTGATCTAATATAAAATATTTTATAATTATCAAATTAAAATATTTATTTATTTATTTTAATCATGTAGTGTAACTGAAAAACCATATTAAATCGAAAAAAGTTTAGAAAAACTTTTACATTTAGATGCCTACTAAATGAGGTTTTATACTCATATGGTTGCACATGACGTATATTGTTTTATAAAAGATTTTTAAACCATTACTCAACAACATATCCGATGTGAAATTTTAACAGTTCTAATTATTTATTTTGTTTTAAAAATTTCAAATCATAAAATATAAAGAAAAAAATTAGATTTTTTATTCTTTTTTTAATATAGATGATACAAATTATTTTCTTAAATAAAGTTAAACAAAGATGATAGGAAAAATATAATGATTTTAAAAATAATTAAAATGATAGAACTGAATTGAATATATTTCTTATTTAATAATTTTCGTGATTACCAATTAAGGAAATAGAGTAATTTTTTTAATTAATATTTAGTTTAGTAAGACATATTTGATTTTCTAACCATAATATATGAATGACAAAAAAAAATATATATATGAATGACATTGTTTGTAATTATTCTACTAAATTAAACCTTATTTTATAAGTAGCATGAGAATCTTCCTAATGATGACACATCAATATGACATTTTTATTAATTATACATGACATAAAAGTTATTTTAAAAGTGTATTCGCTTTTAATATATTATGGATTGTATTTAAACTACATAACTAAAAATTTAACGTGAAAACTCCTCAAGTAACAATTTTTTGATGTTTTAACTCATCCGTCTACAATGTCGTTAAAATTTAAAAGCACTGTTAGAAACAAAACAATGTATTTTCATTTTCTCGATAAATGACACAATTAAACTTTAAAACAACACATGTTATTAATAAACATTAAACCCAAGCAAAATTCTCAAATATATGCGATGAACTCTAATTTCAAAAATTTGAAATTCTATGAAAGTCAAATGTGAAAGATGGGTGATTGGTTGTTTTGAGGTTCTCTGAAAGTTGACTGTGAGAGATTAGGAGCGGTTGTTTGTTTCGATCTGAACAACGTTGAGAGATAACTGTGTTAATGACTAGAGTTTGGATGCGATATTTAAATCGTGAAATTGTGTAGACTCGATGTGGCTGGAGTTTTACAAGATGATGAGGATGTTTACGCTCTCTTAATTTTACTGTTTAAGATGATGATGATGTTTATAGGATGTTTACACTATAATTTTTTTATCCTGCACTACTCAATCTACTGTCACCATTTGGAACTTCATTTGAAAATTTCTGTAAAATTAACTTGAACAGTGTGTTTATGTTGTTTTTGACAAAATGAAAACAAATTGGTTTGTGTTTAACGGTGCTTTTAAGCATTAATAATACTACATACGGAAAGGTAAAAACGTTAGACATTTGTTACTTGAGGGGTTTTCACAGAGGAGTTTAAATAATATTCATCTTTATTTGATGGGTTCTACTATTTAAAACTACACACCTGCATTGCAGGATTTCTCACCGTCTCTAAAAATTAAAAAAAAAAAAAAAAATAAATTATCTAGGTGGCAAAAAAAGGGTCTGAACCATCTCTCGCAGAAGGCTTTTTAGAGCTGTACGTGCGGGTTTTTTTATCATAAGTATTTTAAAATATATTTTTAATCCTATTTTATATTTATAATTAATATTTTGGTATGAAATTATATTAACTTTAATCTAAACTATATATAATTTAAAGTTGAGCCTGCTCTATTTAAAACTTTATAATTTGTTAGAATATTATGTGAATATCTTGCACTACATTTCATTATACTTGTTTTTGTTTTGTTGTAAGTTATGATTCCAAAATTTCTTAAATAGTACGATATTATAACGAACCTTATTTTAAATATATGTTAGTTTGATATACATGATTGTAGTTACGTCATTTTTGGAATTTGTTTTCTTTTACGAAATAATAGTATGTTTAACAAACATTGTTAATCGTTGGTTCAGTATCTAGCATTTACAGTATTTGTAGAAGCCAGAAATAAATAAAAAGTTTGAGAAAGACATGAAAGGTGAAGGAGAATCAACATTGAACCAACAGTAAAATCACTTATCTTGTGACCCTTGTCCTTCGGTACTTTTTTCAGCTTCCTCTTTGCTAACTTGGCATAAAACTACGAAACTGAATGTTCTGTCAAATCTTTTAATATTTCGCTGATGCATTACTACCACCATGGGTTGAAAATGAATAGAGGAGAGGCTCTCTTGTCAAGGTTTGCAGCATTGGTCAAATGATTTGTTATAAGTCTTTCGGGAATCCTAACTAAGTATCTGGATTGGTTCCAAAAAAATGACAAAAACAAAGTATTTGGTCTACTGCAATACCAAACCCCATCACTGCTTGCTCTTTATTGCTCTAGACATTGCAATGTACCTTCTCTCAAAATCCAACGTAACTGTCCAAAAACAAAAACAGATTTCAGTGATTTCAAACTACTTGCATTCCACGAATTCCAACTTTTAAAAGCCACCTCCGTTCTGATCTCTCACTTTTCGATGTCTCAGTAAAGATAATATATCAATAACGCATTATACATAAGCATGATAAAAATGGGTAGAAAAGTTCAACTGAGTCTCATTGTGTAAAAGCTATACGGTTTGTTTCTACTTTATATGAAACTCGAAAATCAAGCAAATTTACCAGATGATCATCAATATATTTTCTACTCTCCAAGGGAAAGCTAAACATGAAAACGTCATCTAAAATCAAACATACACATGTAAATATATTTGATGGCCTTATGGATCTAATGATATAAAAAAACCTATGAAAAAAACTATATTTAATGGTTTAACTAACACAAGAGAGAACCTAGTAAAACAACTATTATATGACACATTTTCATCACGAAATCATATATATATGTGAAATAATAAAGGGGGTATGTGATAAAAAGTTGCTTAGAAGAATAAACCTTAGATAGAGTTCGCCTCAAGTCCTTCCTTTACTTGAATAAGATTTTTCTATCCTGCAAAAGCAAATGTGCTAATTGCTAGACTGTTTCTCATGATGAGTTGAGCCCTCTTCCTGCAATATATTCAGAAAAATCTATTTAGTAAACACTCAAGTTTGGATAGCTTTAGCTTTTTAGCTGCAACACGTACCTCTCGGATAAAAGATTATTGTTTTCGGATATCATTAAAAGTGAGAAATTGCCTTCGATAGGAAGAGGGCTACGATAGGCACATCTTACTTCACCCCATTTTGCGTTGCTGCTGCTTTCGATAGGCATCTTAACCGCCTTTGTTCCATGGCGGTGGGGATCTTTTTAGCTCTCTCGCTCCCATGCCTCACTTACCTCAAGATGCACTCACCTTTACCGAGAAGATCTCATGCGTCTCATGTTTCATCTCGGTCGACAGTATTTGGAACCAATAACTTGATGCTTATACATGAAAGTAAAGCACAAAATACATTATCTGGGTGAGACGTTGATTTCAGAAACGCATATATCCAAGAGGAATAAGGGAAATGTAGATTACGCGCAGTATCTTACCAATAGTCAGGCGAAATTCTCATGTAGAATTTTGAAGTGAATGGTTTTTTAAGAACGTATGATGATAAAACTGATGCAGATATATATTAGGAAATATTCTAATTATTTATAATCTAGTTTATTATTTTCTATTATTATTTTAGGGTTTTCTAAGTTCTATGATTTATTATAAATAAGCCACTTAGGCCTCTTATTGTATTAAGTTGTTGATTTATTAATAAAAGAGCTTAGGCTTTTGGGAGAAGTATTCTCTATCCCTTGTTTTCGGTAGATCCATCGAGATCTCAACGAGTTCAAGAAGCAGGTCCCAAGCGAGGATTATCAAATCCCTTGGTTGAGCTGGCAGGCCCCGATCGATTCTCTTGAATCATTGGTCGAGCTGTGTTTATCTTAGCTTCCGCTACATCAGTTGGTATCAGAGACAGCACTTTGAATCATAGCTGGGAATGGCCATTGAGAATTGAAGTCTTCAGTTAAGGATATGAGTGGTAACTGTTCTGATGTATGGGTGAGTGGAATCGATTTTTTCTTCGAAGCTTTGTAACTGCGATGGAAGTGGGGGCGCTGTAACTCTTGGGGCTCATGGAAGCTGAAGCGATTTAAGTATTCTGAAGTAGGAGCAGCTGAGGAAGATGGCGATATGTGATTTTAGTGGGCTTCTGATTTCCACGTTTCCTTTCATGAAGTTCCGCTTCCCAGAACCCCGAAGCCGAACCACCACCTCCCTGTTGCAGAACTGGCCTTCGATTTTGTCGAGAACTTGAAAAGTCAGCGGTTTCACAGAGGGAGAAAGAGCTTCGGATGCCATCGGTAGAGTTGCAAAGTTAGGGTGTATCTAGTGGATTGGATGGTTCAGGGGGGTTTTATAGGATCGCAAATGTAAGTGGAGAGATTGGTACGTGACTTTTATGTGTGGTTTGATGGTTAGGACGAGGTCGGATCTTTTGTGGTTGGAAAAAGACCGAAGTACAGTTCAACGCAAGAAGAGAAGAGGTTGGGAAGGAGATAGGAGATAGGGGATGTTTTGTATTTATAGCTGCACCTTGTGAGAGGTTGCCTACGTACCCTCCGAAGAAGGATCAAGCCATTCGTAGTTCATCGGTGGGAGGTCGTCGTTGTGAGGTTGTCTGGGAGAACTCCAGCTAGGTCGTCTGGGTGAACTCCGGCTAGGTCGTCTGGGCGAGCTAGATCGTCTGGGAGAACTCCGGCTAGGTCGTCAGGGCGAGCTAGGTCGTCTGGGCGAGCTGATGCTCGTCTGGGAGAGCTGGTGCTCGTCTGGAGAGCTGGTGCTCGTCTGGGAGAGCTGGTGTTCGTCTGGGAGAACTGGTGTTCGTCTGGGAGAACTGGTGATCGTCTGGGAGAACTGGTGCTCGTCTGGGAGAGCTGATGTTCGTCTGAGAGAGCTGGTGCTCGTCTGGGAGAACTGGTGCTCGTCTGGGAGAGCTGATGTTCGTCTGAGAGAGCTGGTGCTCATCTGGGAAAACTGGTGCTCGTCTGGGAGAGCTGATGCTCGTCTGGGAGACCTCCAGCTAGGTCGTCTGGGAAAGCTCCAGCTAGGTCGTCTGGGCGAGCTCCGGCTAGGTCATCTAGGAGAGCTCCAGCTAGGTCGTCTGGGCGAGCTCCAGCTAGGTCGTCTGGGAGAA
>OVBJ01003860.1:0-10584 GCA_900406535.1 Noccaea bulbosa | reverse complement strand
AAAGTGCCAAGAAGCGACACTTAATATGGTAGAAACTATGCAAAAGTGGTCCAAAGATGATGCTAAATGAGTATGAAATATGAATGCATCAACGGTCCACAACCGCCGCTTCGCACTACACGATCTCGTCCTAAGGAAAGTCTACTACTTCACCAAGGCCGAGCATGCCGGCAAATTTGGATTCAACTGGGAAGGACCATACCGCATCACACATATCATCAAGCCAGGAGTGTACCAGCTCGAGGACGACGATGGAAGCATACTCCCCCGCTCGTAGAACTCCATGAACTTGCGCAAGTTCCACCACTAGATGCGTAGCCTCGCGTCTCTCAAAAAAAAAATGACTTGATCCCGACATGGGTACGTAGGCAGCCTTTTCACCAAGGCGCAGCTATAACTTAATAAAAATAAAAAGTTGTTTTATTTTATTAACTGGCTTGTATGCATGCATCTTTTTTGAATCCTTGAGAAGCATTCCATTTCGGCAGAAAAACTCAAGCAAGAATTTCCTGTTTAACTTAGGCCAAGACAGATGTTTTGATGTGCCTGATGAACTCGACAAACTAAGAGTCATAAAATTCCTTTAGTACTCGGTAAACCAATGAGTCTCAACGCCCATGAACTCGGCAGTATAAAGAGTCCTTGTCTATGAGCTCGACAAACAAAGAGAGTCTCAAAAATACTCTGAAAAGCACGCATAAAGAGAGTAGTGTCGACGTTCTGGCCAAACGATCGACCGCACCCTGCACCCTTTAGTGGACTGATCATCCACCATTCTTAAAGAATGTGCATTACAAGTCGAGAGCACGCATATCTCGCACGACCCTAGGCCATATGGGCAAAAAAAAATCGCTATCTTGTTAATCATATTCAACTTAGTGGCCGTAGGAATAATCCGAAGTTCTAGACTTCGTTTCCCATTTCCGGCCTAAAAAGCGCCACCGCAAACAGATCTAATAAGCATTGATTGGTGTCTCTAAAAAACGAGAATCTTGACGAGCTGCGTAACATCGCATCTCGTCACGACGCATCGCATTGTTATAATGAGTAGCATCTCGCCACGACAAACCTTGAGCATGCCGAGTCGTCTCAGCAAGTTGAACCATCTATATAATGACGATTAAATACTTGAATCATTCCGCTAGCTTGACGACATAGTACATCTCATTAAAGAATATAGATTAAAGCAAGATGTTTCAAAAAGCACGAAATCATCAACTATATTCGCAATATTCATCTCGCATAAAACTTAAAAGATGAACATTAAAAGCAAAGCAAATACTTAAGTTTAAATCCTACAAAGTGTACGCATTAAAACCCTCCAAGGCAGTGTTGTTACATCGGCCTAGGTCGTGCGACAGAATAAATAGTTCTAAAAAGCAAGAAAAGAAGGAGAAAAATGAGGCGGGATCATAAGCAGCCTCGGTCTCGGGAGCATCCAGACCCACTCCCGTCCCGGCATCTGCATTAGCAGCTCCCAGACTTCCTCGCGTCGGCGATCCACCAAGGTTCATCTCAGCAACTCTGGGCCTAAAAGTATGATACATTGTCCCGAACTGGTCAAAGCCCCTCGGAGTAACCCAAACATTATCAAAACTAAACTCGACAAGATTAAAGCAAAGATCTAACCTGTGCGGCATTGCTTTCGGCCCGGATGAGCTCGCACCTGCGCCAAGACCATCACACCCCGGTCGACGAGACATGTCCTTGCCAAGATAATCGTCTCCTGCTTGACAAGACAGATCCCCGCCACCACCCGAAGGAGGAACATCCTCTTCATCGAGAATGATCTCGGGCGTCGCCTCAGCAGTAGACGAAGCCGTCTTTTTCTTGGCCTCTCTCTCAAGCTTGGCCTTCTTTGAAGCCCTGCAAAAACGACAACATATCAGCAAAATATAATGGCAACAGCATAAACCAACATGTCCTGAGATGTCTTAATTCGTCCTCGACACAACCGAGGAAGCAGGATGCTTGGGTGAATTCCCCGAATCAGTAGGGGAATCAGCCACCAAAATGGTGTCATCGGCAGACGCGGGAGCTCTCTTCTTAAGTGCCATCTTCTTCTTACGACAAGATGGCGTAACTGCAAAAAGATCACGCAAAGATCAACAGCAAGCTTAATCGCAAAAGACAGAAATTAAAGCGAAGGGGAATCAGATCCTCACCTGTGGATGGAGTCGGCGCGGGCTCAGTTCTTCCCTTCTTCCTCTTCCTCCTCCCTTCAAGTATTGCGAAAAAAATCCTCACCTGTGGATGGAGTCAAAGCTTTTGATCGTCTCGTCTCTAAGATATACCTCAGCCAGATCGGACGGAATCTGAAAAGTGACGAGCTGATCTATCACTTTTGCCAACAAGGAGTCGGCTTCTTTCTGGGCCTCGCCATCAAAAGTGATATGGTCTTGATGTCCGGCAAGCTCGACATTCGGCAATTTATCGCTTCAGATGTCGTTGATCAAACCGATATTGCCCTCAGCTTGAGCGAAAAGGATTGCACGCTCTTGACCATCCTTGAGGTTCTCTAAATCAACCCAGATCTTCTCAAAATGCGGACCGTATTTCTCATTCAGATCGAACCGCGCTTTCTTCACTCTGGCTTTTACAAGACCATCCTTTGCACACAATTGCTCTTCTAGTGAACCAATCTTCGTCTGAAGGCCCTTTATCTTCTCCGCGAAGTTGAGATTGGTTTCGGACATCCTGACCGTGTTCGCCTGATTATTTTCGGCTTCGCTCTTAAGTTTAGTAGCTTCCTTTTTGGCCTGAGTCAACTCGAGAGCATGTCTCTTCTCCGACTCCTCGTTCAGCTTCTTCAGATTATCAGCAGTCTTCTAAAGATCATCGAGGGCGGATCTGTCCGAACGAGCCCTAGCTTTATAGCTCGCGACGACGCCGTTAAAGGATTCCGTGAACTAGAACAAAAACAGAAAATGAATAAAAATGCACGAGTCCTCCTCGCCGTCTATATAAGCGAAAATAAAATTTACCGTAAGCTTTACTCTCCAAGAGCGTATCCGGCGGAGGAAGACGAATGAGGGAGTGATGCTAGCAAGGCGATTAGCAGCCTCGGCTCTCCGATCAGCGATCGTACCCAAAGAAACGATCGCTTTGGCCTTCTTTGAAGCTTTCTCGTCGAGCTCCCCTTACGCGGCCCTCTTCTTGCTACCCTCTTTGGAAGCTTTGCCAACAAACGGCTCGCCAGTACCATCAACGACCTTCTTTTTCTTCCGAACAAGGGCCCAATGGTCTTTGGCGCTATCAGATCGAGCCGGAGAGAGAGGAGCAGAAGAATCCGGCTTCAAAGCTTTGCCTTTCTTCATAGCCGTTTTTGCCAAAGTAACGGCTTTCCCAATAGCCGTGGGCGCGCCAACACGTGAGTCTTTCTTCGGAGAGCTCGGCTGTTTCGTCTTTTTCCCCTCCTTCTTCGATTGAACAGCCTCTTCGACCTTTGAACGAGCGGCTTCCTCTCTTTTCTCCTGTAAGCGTTCTCGGATCGTTTTCATCATTTTTGTTGTTGGCTCGGGCAACGAATAAGGAATTTCCTCGTCAGAACTATCAAAATCGTCGAAAGAGTCGTAGGCCTGAGCTCGGGCGTTTTTGACACGTTTGAGCGAAAAGTCTCTTTTCCAGTCGACTTTTTCGGCGCGAAGGAGTTCAATAACTTCTCCAAGATCTGACGGACAATTGAGCACGAGCCTGCGATCTAGAAAACAAAAAACAAGAGGGAGTTAGAAGGCGACATCTAAAAGAAATATTGACAATTGCGCTTCAGTTCGGCTACCAATGGGTCGCCATTCCTCTTGACGAATCTACGAGGCATGTTCCCAACCGTTGCGGAGGGTATCGGAATGAAGAAGAAGTAATTTTCCCAACCGTCATCCTTGTTGGGAAAATTGTCGATTATCCTTCTGTTTTTTTGTTCGAGAGATAATAACGGAGCCACTTCTTGGATCCCGATCGGAGTTTCAGTAGATTCTAGAGATGATGAATCCCAAGCAGAATGCCAGTTTCGAAACTACGAACGATCAGATGACGAAGGCCTCGCAGCATGATCTGGCCAATAGTGAGCCCATACTTGCTCAGAAAATGGAAGATGAGGATCGGGATTGGAAACCACAAATAGCAACCGTAGAAGAAGCTCTCGTATAACGTCAAGCACCCACCCCACTGGAGGATCGTCGGCTCGCCCGTTTGGACTAGGAAGATACAGTTTGACCTCTTCGGAGATATTAAATCGACGTCTGAGGTCCTTTAGCTTACTTTTAGTACAGAGCATCGACCCGGGAGGATTAGGAACCGCCTTTTTAGGAGCTTGTTTACTCGAGATTCCCCTTGAAACTTGCCTCTTCACGACGTGCCTTTTTTCCCTGAGACGAGCCGCCTTCGAAGGATCTGGAAAGCAAACAATCGATCGAAGTGTCGTCTAACAGCGCCATTTTTGGTAGTTGAGAAGAATTAGGCCTAAACGGAGCAAGAATATCTCCAACTTCCCCTTCGGACATCATTTGCTCGAGTTTAATCTCTTCCAGATTAAACACAGGGTGAAGTACTGTATCAAAGCGAGCCGTCTGATCCTGAAGAAACACCTCTTCGGCTCGAACAAGAGCCAATTCATTCGACTCTTCTTCTATCACCGGCTCGAACGCTGCGTTCGAGCCATCACGTTGAAGGTTCGAGGGCTCGCTCGCCAGCCGATCAATCTCGGCGATCTCAACAACCCGAGCCGACTGACCTTCATCTTCCGATTGCGGCGAGTTAACTATATTCCGACCCTGTGGAGTGAAAGAATTGTGTGATCCCACAGAATCCGTCGGTTCGGAGGAAGAAGACGAACGGCGAACAGAGTCATTGGATTCGTTTGAATTATAGAGGCAGTCTTCGGAGTGGCGCGCTCCAACGGAAGGGGTACGACTGTTAGAAGACATGATGGTTTGGAAGAAGATGAATCGGAAACCTTGAGGATTGTTCAGAAAGTTTAAAGATTCACGGAGGAAGAGACGAATCACGGTGGTGGAACGAAGAACGAAAACGAAATTTAAAAGAAGAGAGGAAAAAGTAGAGAGAAGGGAAAGAGATCTACCTTTTTACTTGTTTTGGAGAGAGAATCAAGATGAGGATAATGAACCCCGGATCTCATATTTATACAAGTTTTCGGCGAGTGGGCGCATCAGTTCGGGAAGAGGAAGCGGCATGACCTAATTCCCACCAAAACCGTATGGTTTCCATCTGGAATAGGTGGGCCCAGAGACGTTTCGGATTCCAAGCCCTATGATTGCTAAGAGTATCCGACGTCGTTTTACTAAAAGATAAACAGTGGAGCAATTCCGGACAAACCGAGACCTGTCTCGAAGAAAGGCGATCAAACTATGCTAAGCTAATCATCGGCTCGGTTCAAATGATAATATTTTCCTACTTTCAACTTTTAGCTCGCCACTCTTACTCATAACACTAACAAGCTGGGGGCAAAATGTTGGGGTCGGATTCCACCCTCCATACATTCTCACTTGAACCATCCAGATGAGGAGGAGAACCAAACCAAACCGAGGATTAAACCAGAGAACCAGCATTTATTCCACGATGGGCCGAACCAACATCCAGCGGAGCGATTCGAACCGAGGCCCATCCAGGAAAGCCCAAGACCGGAGACTGTCATATACAAAATCGGCGCGAACGGAAAAGGAAAGATTGGTTATGGAATGTTTAGTTAATCTTGTAAAGTCGGTTCCTATTCTCATATAAATAGGAACCGATGTTCATAGTTCAAGGGATCACCTTTTTACACATAGCAAAGGCATACGCCACAAATTATGTAGCTCGCATAACAGCTAATAAAACCATCACTTGGATAACTCTGTGTTTATGATTCGTCGGCTCTCCCTAAAAACGAACTGAGAATCATTGTGTAGGTTTCGGCTCGCACAGATGTTAAACGTTGTTAACCAGTTGAGTCGTGAGACAGTTCTATCTTATTGTTATAGGCATTTCGGAATTTTTACTTTAACGGATGTGGTCCTGAATAGCTCATTACATTTTTGGAGACGATAGTTCTTTGGAAGACTTATCTGAGAGCCGTGGCCTCAATTTGAGTGGCTTATCCGAGTGTCGTAGCTTCGGTATGAGCGATGGCAAGCCCATCTGGGAGGTCGTGGCCCCAGTTTGGATAGTTGCAGACTTATTTGGGAGCCGTGGACCAAATATAAGTGGTTTGGTTTAGACTTATTTAGGAACTGTGGCCACAATATGAGTGTTGGGATAATGAGTTAAGAGTAAATATATCTTGAAACGCGCGTATAACATGAGAATAAATGTGAGTCTCGGGGATCAGGAGAGGGTCTCCAGTGTTGTGGCAATGCGAGGTTGGGTTTTTGGTCTTGATAGACGTGTGTTGTTGGGATTCCAGGTCGAATCCAGTTTAGTGGGGGAGAGTTGTAACAACCGTAACCCAAGGAATTATGATTTTCTCCTGGTGTCGGTCGACACCGGTTCGAATTCCCAATTCCCGTATTGTTTCAAGTGGCCGTTTTAGGAAGGTTAAGGTGGAAACCCTATGTGTCGCGAATAAAAGAAAAAGAAGCCGCTGGGTGGCTCGTTATTCGAGGTGTTTTCGAAAGAGAAGAAGGAGAAGCAATTTTGTGGGGTTTTCTGTGATTTCTGACGCTAATTGTTGCTGTTCTTCACCATCCCTCTTGTTTATCCCTTGTTCAATCCATAATCAAAGTGAGTGCGTGACTGTAGGTCCAGAATTTCTATATTTGTGTATTTGGGTTGAATGATTGATGAGTTTTGATGCTTTTCGTGAGTTCATGTGATGATTTCATGTTGATATGTGTGTTGAATCGTGTATGGTTTGATTACTGTAAAGTTTATGTGTTTTTGGTGCTTTTGAATCACACTCGGATTCACCCTGTCGAACAGGTGTCGTGCGACACCAAGCTGGTGTCGGTTGATACCTAGGTTATGGGTGTTGATCGACACCAAGAGGGTATCTGTCGACACCGAGAATCGGTTTGGGCTGGTTATCCGGTTAAAATTGAAATGTAATTGAAATAAAATGGTTTAATCCGGTTTAATGGATTTAATTGATTTAAGTGGTTAACTGGTTCAGTTTAATTAATTATTTTCAAATTAATAATTAATTAATATTATTATTTAATTATGAGAATTATTTAATAATTATTTGGGAATGTTTTAAGTGTGAAAAAAATATTTAATAATTGTGATAAGTAATGCTTACGCATCTCCTTTCCTGTGATGCAGGTAAAAGTAAATTGTGATCGCGAAATCAAAGCCGAAAAAAAAGATGATAGGACTTTGTTGTTTTAAGTTGCTAGTTGTGAACTAGTGTTTTATGTTGCTAGTATTTATTTTAATTATTTTGCTCTCACGGAATATTGTTGATTTGATTATTATTTATATATTGGTTTTAAAACTTCTTAGTATTGATTTTTTTTTATATAAAAAGTTTGGTTGTTTCACTCAAATAGTATCTTTTCGAATTTAATTGTAAGATTTAACATTAGATTTTTGAAATAATTATTTTTGGTAATTTTAGAAATATTTAAATATGTTTTGTTATAAGAATTAGAATATTCAAAATAGATAACCATATCATTATTTGCGAAGTAAAAATTTTGTTTCGAGGCACCATGTTCGCTTTCAGCTCCGGAATTACCAAGATACCCTTAATAGAACTCTTGATAAAATCTTCATTTAAATTTGATTTATATTAATAATCTTTTCCAAAAATAATAAAAGTAAACTTCTTATTATCTTTTCGGAAATTAATAAAAGTAAACAATCTTCACATTATATTATTTCATCATATTCTTCTAAATTACTAATAACTAAAATTAAAAAATTTATTCTACCATCGATTAAAAATTATAAAAAAGGCTTTTGCAAATTCTATTGAAACCCTAATCGTTTTACCTATGAAAAGCGGCTACCTATAAAAGTTGTTATTAAAAGAACTCTACCATCGCTCTCTCGACTGAACATGGATTAGTTTTTGGATTTTGAGAGGTTTCAAATTCTGATGATACTATCGATTATGTTACCGCGATTTGGTCATGGCTCTGCTGTCGTGTTTGATATTCAACGTCTACATATTGTTTGGGTTTATAATGTGTTTTTGGTTTGAAATCATATAGCGTGTTTGGAGATGGATGCTTTTGTTAGAGGAGAAATGAGCACATTTCCCTGAGCTCGTCACGATGAGTAACAATGCAAAAGCCCGGCTCGTCTTCAGCCCTAACCTCCTCACACATATGGAAAGCCTTGAAGAGGAAGGCGCCCATTTTAGCAAAAAGAAAAGAGCATTAAACCGCCTACTCGAAGAAAGGAAGGAAATCAATGGAAGAGGAATATTTTCATATTAATCAAGAGGAAAATATCTAGCAAGAGCTGCCTTAACTCAGCTATTTAAGAAGAGAACTTCATTCAATAAAGATCATCAGAGAATGCCCGCGAAAAACACTTAGAGCATTCGCTATCACTTCATTTTTAACCTCTCTCTCATATTCGATATCGTCATGGCTTGTTTGACGAGTTCATCTCTTGTAACCTGACACTTCTTCGAGTAATAAAGTCAAGGTTCCCAAAACTCACATCCGAAGTATCCCTTCGCATAAACATGTGCTTCCTGGAATCAACCATTGGCGCCGTCTGTGGGGGCTGGGAACAATCCTTACGGATTTATAACCTCGAAGAAGTTCGGACACCAAGAACGCAATCGATGTCTCGCTCAGAAGAAACCTCTCCTGACCGACACCCTCATCGCCAGAAGGACCTTCAAGAGAAGAACCCTCTTACCGACGGAGAAAAGAACCTCGAACGAGACGAAGACGAGCCGACACCAAAGGATCACGAGAAGGATCACGCCGATCTCGATAAAAGCCCATTGTGCAATGAAGCGGAGTCCTCCGAGCATGGAACTCCCCCGCCGGCACCTGCTCGTCGCATTTCCAAAGCAAAGGCCATCACGCATGACGACCTCGTGGAAACTATCCAAACCATTATGAAACCATTCTCTGACGAGTTCAAGACGATGCGGGTCTAGCACAAAAAGACCCAAGAGTTTATCGACCTGATGGCCTCAGACGAAGACGAGCCGACACTGAACCGTCAATTCCTGTTCGACACGCCAGTAAGTCAAGCCACGGGGACCACGGCGGCAGAAGCACCTGCCAACCGAACGGGAACGGCGAGTCGACCCTCTCGAATCAATAGGCGAACCCGTTCCGAGCTCGACAAGATCAATCGTCGGCTTGACGAGTTCAATGCAAAAGTGCATCTCGTCACGAGCTTTGAACCTGAATTGACAAACCTCCTTGCCGACACCCGGAGAAGCCCACTCACGGCAAGGATTTGCAAAATACCACTCCGCGAAAGGGTTCGTCTAAAGATCGAACCTTTCGCCTGGAAGCGAGAGGACCCGAAGAAGTGGTTGACAGCTTTCAACCTCGCTATGACAAGGGAACAGTACACCACTCCCGAAGAGAGAGAGGCAAACTATTGCCAAGTCTTCGTTGAACATATGACGAAAGAAGCGCTCTGATGGTTCTCAAACCTCCCCGCCCAGTCGATCGATAACTTCGACTACTTGACAAACGCTTTCTTAAAGCTCTATTCCATGAACATGACTAGGGTGACCCAGAATATGTTCACCATGATGCAATCTAAAGGCGAACCACTACGAAGCTTTATGGACAGATTCAAGATGGCCGCAACTGATCTCGTCGACATGCCGAATAGCGTTCCACTAGAGGCACTTCGCAATGGCCACCACTATGACCCTAAGTTCAAATTAGGCCCTCTCGCTGAAACCGTCCAGTACCCTGGAAGATGAACTCCATCGATCCCAATGCTATATCTTTCTAGAGGAGGATAATGATTTCTACGCCGAGAGGAGCGGTGATAGAAAGCCAACTATCACCAAGCCTAAGGAGGAAGGCCACGAACCTCGGCGAAGGGCTGATGTCAAGAGGTCACTCTCATTTGCCGTTAACGACAGCCCTAAAGAGAACTGGAGTCCGACGGAACAGCCACAAGCACTCGCTCTGTCGTCATCATCTCGTCCTGTCCCCGCTGACCCGGACGACGACAGCAATCATAACCTTTTATGTAGCTTTCTGATATGATCATGGATGAGGACGCAGCTGGAGAGCTTGAAGCAGAGGAGCAGCCTGAACCGGAGCAGCTTGAACCTGAGGAAGCCTTGGCCATTCCGACCGGCCCAGTCACTCGCTCCCAAATTAAGTTATTCAACCAAGGCGTTGGAAGAATACTTAGCCGTTTGAGTCAGCAGGTTCTTGAGGTTAAGCATCCCACCTTGGTTTGCTTAACGGCTCAACACTTGGGATAAAGAGGCAAGTGGCTCATAGTGCACTCTTTTTCCCTGCCAAGGTTTTGTCCCATGTGGTTTTCCTTGGTAGGTTTTTAATGAGGCCTATGATCCACTTCCAAATCCCCTCTTTGCCTATGTTGTTGAGTCCGGCCCACCCTTTGTTACCTGAAACCCGATCCGTGTGATTATTTTTTGGGTCCGGCCCATTCTCCTTGTGCTTGGCGGCAGGGATTTGAATTATT
>OVBJ01003859.1:0-10587 GCA_900406535.1 Noccaea bulbosa | reverse complement strand
TCTTTAGGTTTGTTTCATCTATCAAATGGCTGTATGTCTTCCTGCTCCGGATCAGCTGGTTTCAGTTTCAGTTTGGACGTATGATGGTGAAGAGGAAATGAACGTTGGGGGAAGAGACATGTTTGGTGTTCTATTTGGTTCTCAAATTAAAAACTTTCGAGTTTAGAGTTTTGGTTTGAATAAGATTTCATACTACTTTTGTTGCTTCTCAGATTTAAGTTTAGAATTTATTTACTTTGCTATTGGACCTCTGTTTTTCCTTTCATGGGTAGTTTCAAACTTTGAATAATGCTGTGTTACACAATGAAGATTTCTGGTTTTTATTATAATGTCAAGACTCATGAGTTAGTTTTCGCATCCATAAGAAAATAAGTTACAAGTTTTGTCAACACTTGTTTGGTTATGTTTTATACACACATCAAGAGAAGCAATTGCAGAGCCTCAGTTGCAGTCTAAAAAAGAATAGCAAGTTACAGGTTTATGTTGACCCGCGGTCTGACCCGCATAACCGCCAATATAATGCGGTGCGGGTTTGGGTTGAGCTATTGGAAACCGCAGCCCGCAGCGGTCCAACCCGCATGATCCGCCGGAGAAGTGAAACCGCGGCGGTCCATCCCGTTTTGATGCGGTCCAGCCCGTTTGACATCTCTATGTATGATGTTGCAAAAGTGATTCTATCTCACTATTCACAGCTTCCTTCCAATAAGGTGCATCGGGTATAGACATGGCTTCTGCGTAGGTTTGTGGTGCATTTTCTATGAGAAAAACCAGGAAGAAATCATTACCAAATGAATTTTCCTTACGAGCTCGTTTGCTACGGCGAGGTGCATCATGTGTCGAAATTATAGAAGTATTAACCTGATCTGTTGGGAAGCTCGTTTCCCGTTGTTCAAATGTCCTTTTCTGACATTTCTTATCATCCCAAGGAAAAATATTTTCGAAGAACGACGCATTCCGTGATTTCATGACTGTGTTCACATGGATGTCAGGTATATCAGATTTGTGAACCAGAAACCGATAGGCACTACTGTTGTGTGCATATCCTATGAAAACACAGTCAACTGTTTTAGGTCCAATCGTGACCTTTTTCGGAGGTGGTACGGCGACTTTTGCAAGGCACCCCCACACTTTGAGGTATTTGTACGAAGGTAAAACACCTTTCCAAAGTTCATATGGCGTCTTGCCAGTAACTTTATGTGGTATTCTGTTGAGGATATAGTTCGTAGTAAGCAAAGCTTCCCCCCACATTGACCGGGGTGACCCCGATTCTTGCAACATTGCATTCATCATTTCTTTGAGAGTTCGGTTTTTCCTTTCCGCGACTCCATTAGATTCTGGGGAATAGGCAGCTGTGGTTTGATGTATAATGCCATTTTATTGGCAAAAGTCATTAAACGGACCATCATACTCTCCTCCTCTATCACTTCGAACTATTTTAGTAGTTGTACCTAGATGGTTTTCAACTTCAAGTTTATACTCCTTGAATTTAGACAGAGCTTCATCTTTGCTACGTAACAAGTATACATAACAATATTTTGTATGATCATCAATGAATGTTACAAAATACTTTTTACCACCTCTTGTTTGTATAAATTTCAGATCGCAGAGATTTGTGTGTATTAAACCAAGAGGTTCTGTTTCTCTATATACTTGAAACGATGGGGTTTTTGTGAGTTTAGATTGTACACAAACTTCACATTTCTCTTTTGTTGCTTTCATTTTTGGAATAAGGTTTAAATTCATTAATCTCTGTATGGATTTATAATTCACATGGCCTAATCTTTCATGCCAAACATTAAAAGACTCAACCAAATAAGCAACATAATTATTATTAATAGCATTGTCAGCAGTTACAACATTATTGTTTGTAACTGGATCAGTACGGAGGACTGTCGTAACACACAACTTGACAAGTCCTCCTTTTTNAACAGTATTGTTTGTAACTTGATCAGTACGGAGGACTGTCGAAACACACAAATTGACAAGTCCTCCTTTTTCATAACCCCTTCCCAAATAAACCCCATTCTTTCTAAGGATTAGTTTGTCAGCTTCGAGATTCACACCGAATCCTGCCTTGCTCAAGAGAGTTCCTGAAACTAGGTTCTTCCTCATGTCTGGCACGTGCTTGACGTTGGTGAGAGACAGCTCACGTCCTGAAGTCAGCTTCAGAACCACCTTGCCGCGACCTTCAATCTTGGAGAAGGCTGTGTTTCCCATGAACAGCTGCTCCTCTGTTTTGCTCTTCTGATAAGTTGTGAACATCGACTTATCAGTGAAGATGTGAGTGGTTACTCCAGTAGCATACCACCATTCCATTGGATTGTCATCGACTATGTTGACTTCATTCACAACCGCACACATCTCCTCTTCAGTGAGATTAGCTTCAGCCTTTTTGTTACCCTTAGGTTGGCTCCTGCATACATCAGATTTGTGGCCCAGTTTGCCACATTTGTGACACTTTCCTTTAAACTTTTGTCCTGGTTTTGCAACCTTAACCTTCTTGAAGTTTGTTGAGGATGTCGGTTTTAGGAACTGTTGAGAAGAGCTCCTCTTCCTTTTCCCATTATTGTTGTGCTCAGCCACATTGACATTGTGTAGTTCCGGAGAAGAGAAATTAGCACGGTTTCTGTCCTCCATTTGGAGCCTTGTGATGACATCAGAGAGAGACATCGGCTTCTTCTTGTGCTTGAGATAGTTCTTAAAACTTTGCCAGCTTGGAGGAAGCTTCTCAATGACGCAATTTACAGTAAAAATCTCACAGATTTTCATTCCTTCAGCCGCTATCTAATGACACAGCAAAGTCAAAGCATCGACTTGTTCCATGATAGGCTTCGAGTCNTTAAATAGTAGTATAATGTAAGATTAGGGGACACAACACCTCAAAAAACGACTGTATACTTGATACAATGGATCAATGAGGCGGCCTAAGATCCATCCTCTACATACGAAATCTGCATGTTTCCATGCCTCAACAGAAGCAAGAACGTGAGGGTATGTGTTTCCGACTGGAACGATCGGTGGATCCTCCTTCAGAAACTTCTCGCAGTTCAAGTTACTCATGTAGAAGAGCATCTTATTCTGCCACGTTTTGAAACCTTTGCCGTCGAATTTCTCCAGCATCAAACCATGTGCCATCGCAGTAGGTAACTGAGACATCACATAGTTGTTTTGGGAAACAGTATGTGCTTGTAGACGAACTCCGAGCAGATCTCGGGCTACCGAATCAACATTGGTGTCGGTACCAGTCGTCTGAATGCTTGGGATGTCATTCCCACTCATATTGACATCATCATCCACCATTCTGATAACAGACAAAACATAAGTGATGTTAATAATGATATTTGTTTCGCAAACTCTTTCGCGGAAACAAAATAGTTTGTATACAGATACAGAAACGGTTTCGCAAACGGGTTCGCAAACTGTTTCGCGGAAGTGAATGCAGAAAAGGTTTCGCAAACGGGTTCGCAAACTTTTTCGCGGAAATGAATGCAGAAACGGTTTGTAAGAAAACGCAGACAAATTGTTGAAAAGTTGCAAAAAACGATTCGCGGATATGTAAAACAAATCGCAAACTCCGTTTTTGATTTTCCGAAAATATATAGAAAGTTTTCAGAAGTGTTTCGCGGAAACGATGAACGGATTGCGAACAAAGAAAGTAAATAATATAGATAAAATTCAGCAAATTCTGAATCCGATCAAGCGATTAAGCGTAGAACGGATTTTTCGAATTAAGATTGTAGGATCGCTAAAACGGAATTCAGAATACCGAATATAAATTGTAAGAACGAATTAAGAAAGATAGATAAAACCTGATTCTTAAAACGAGTATGAAAAACGTAGTCGAGATTTCTCTCTTTCTTTAATTCGAAAAATCGCCCATAGTGTGACGGTTTGATACGATAACGAATCCCAGGATAAAACCGTATATGAAAACGATATGCAACACCCAAATCGTAGTCTGACGAACACGAGATTCTATGAATAACTCTCGAGACTTACTTGTGGGAAGATGATTGCAGAACTTTGTTTCACGGAAGAAAATGGCAGCGTTTTGTTTTCTGAATTTTTTCAGAGTGACCCGGAGAAGACAATGGAGATTGGTTTTTTAATAAACCGGAGGGGCATGACTTGAACCAGTCACAATGTTTCGTTGCACTGGTTCATGTTTTCGTTGAACCAAAAATAAAATGCAATTGATACCCCAAAAATGACTAACTTATGGACCAAGGGTCCAATTGCCCAAGCCCAAGCCCACGCCCGGCCTGGTTCGGTGGTGGTGGTGGTGCGCGTGGTCGGTCCATCTATCACTCCATGTATGTCTCCATGTATATTGTTATTCATCAACTATGATGTGTCTTATTATATAGTAGTGAGAAACTCTCTCAACTTCCAATGTGGGACAAAACTTGTTATGTCTCCTACATCACACTTTGACCAAACAATTTCTCATTCACCAATTCTTCAAATTTATCATATGAGTGTTCGAAGTTGTAGTTCATACTACAAGCTTTCCAATGAGCTCATAATCCGGTAATTCCGAGCAACGACCTTGCCGAAAAAGCCACCGGAAAAGTGACTCCATGTCACTTGTAAATTTAAGTTCCAACACCTACTACGAAAACGATCCATATATATACTTCCGAGGGAGGAGTAAAAACGATCCAGTGCCCTGATCAAGTGATCATGGAACCAAAGCCTAAGCTGCTAATTAAGCGACTTGGAAAAAGAATTAGGGACGAAGGTAAGATTCTCGTTAAAGACTTTGTTCTTGTATATCGTTTATTGTTAATGGGCCAAAATGAATAATGTTAGCTCACCTATCGTGTTTCAGAAGAGTTTGAGAGTATGGACGGCACGCACGATTGGAGACACAACATATACGACAAGACAAGTTCAACACTTCGACCACGCATACCCGGGTCAGCATGTCTCCATGAGAACATGTAGTTCTACTCGTGATCTGGTATCTAATTCGGATAAGATATTCTCTGTATTGAAACCTAATTAATGTCATCTATATAACAAAGAGATTCGATTGTTTTTTTTTTTTTTTTTTTTTTGTGTGTGTCAATTCTAGTTTTGATAAAGTTTGTGAAAACCATACTCCTAAGGGTGAATTAGCGGACTAGCTATATTGAGGTACAAAACTAAGAATATAACCATAGTGAAATTGATATAAGAAAAGTAACCATTGAGCAGTTTTTATAGACAGAATTGCCCCTGGAATTAAGTTGGCGTGTTCGATCGACGAAAAGAAGTAAACTACCATAAAGAATTTTTGTACTATACTATATTTTTGTACTATACTATATCTTCATAATTTTAGCAAATCACATCTCTAATATATCATTCAGAGATTTTGATGGACATAATACAAAGAAATCAAATGGTTCAATCTTGTGAAAAGTAAAGCAACGAATCAAAGCAGAATATAAAACAAAACTAACAAAACTAACTGAATGGACTATAGAAATTAAAGGAAAATAACTAAATAATTCCAAACCATTTACAAAACCAATAAAAACTGAGCTGCAGCAAAATCCAAACTCTGTTCGGATAAGAAGCTGAGAAGAAAAACTATAATTTCATCAATTTTACAGAAATCAGAATTAGTACAATGTCATGGGAAGAAACATCAATTCAAACAATTTATATTCTAATTTTTCGATTGTAATATAGAATTACATATGAAAAACTCTAATTCACAAATGGCAAAAACCAAAATTCACCTCCGACAATAATGGCGTAACTAAGATTCAACTGCTGTGACATAGACAAAGGCGTGTTCCTGCTCCTAACACTCTATCCTCTCCGTCGCCAACATCTTTTCCCTCGCCGCCGTCGTCAGATCCAGCGAGTTTCGATTCTTCTTCTCCATCGAATTGATTTGTGTAACTTCATAGATCTGAGCCGAGTGAGATACGAGAGACCACGACTCGACAGGCATGTTTAGACTCGCTCCCACAGCCGCAAGACCATCATCGCCATGAAAAGTCAATGGCCATTGAAGAAGAAATCCCAGAAATTCAGTAGAGAGAAGAGGGAGAAGAGAAAAAAACATGAGTTGATTTATTTTATTATAAGGTTATTTTAGTCAATAATACATATTATACAAAGAATATTCTATTCATTCCATTTTTATGCTATCTGATTAATTATGAGTTTTTTTATGGTTATACAAGCTAATTTCTCTACTCCTAATTACTTCTTTTTTTTCAGAAATAGCACAAAAACACGTGGATCCAATTCCAACGGTTAGATCACCTCCAACTGTGGTTTCTCAAAGAGATTATCACCATTATAAATAAGAAAAATAAGAGAAAATTAAAAAAGAGAATGAGAAACCACGAGACACTTGTATATCATTGGTTACTTTTATTTTTCTAAAGTTAAATTTATCATATAATTAAATTATATTAAAAATATTAATATTTTATTTTTGAGAAACTCTTTTAAAGTTTTCACCATTGAACATGCGAACACCCGACATAAAACAAATCCATGTTTTCTTCTCTATTTTAAGAATATTTTTCTAGTTTCTAATCAAGTCTTGTAGTCAAAATATTGTTTTGAACGTCGAAAATACTCATAATATACGACACCGGTGTCATCTCTCAATTACACATATGATAAACGCTTACAAATCACAATACCAATTTGGTATATTGGAGAACGCCACAATTTTAATATATGAGAAATTTGCAGTGCACTACATTGTTTGTTATGTTCAGTGACAAAAACGCTGAAAGAGAAATTACGTAATATCCAGCTTTAAAAAGGTTGTTTTGGGACCCAACAGAATTGTTTTCAGTAATATCAAAACAAAATTATATTTGTTTCTTCATTCTACTACAATCCTATCAATCTAAAATAAACTAACCATATTTGTAACGTCGAGTGTTCAAACATGGCCGACTAAAAAAGCTCACCATCTCTCCCACATCTATTTTCCAAATTGTCAGTTTTGGCATTTTTTGGTGTGAATGGAAACCATTATTTATTTAGCTCCAAATTGGAACAAATTGCAAAAGTATATTGAAAAGTCGTTAAACGGAGAAAAACAAATCCAATTTAGAAATATAAAAATTGTGCGATTGGGAGGGAAAGCTCATAGAAACTAGAAAATTAGGAACAAACCACATTTAAGATAAAAACCCAAAAGCAAAAATTTCCAAAGGAGAGAAAGAAGAAGAAGAAGATGGCTGTTGACGGAGATAAAACAGCTTCAGATCGGCCGGTTAGAGTCTACGCCGATGGGATCTACGATCTCTTCCACTTCGGCCACGCTCGCGCCATCGAACAAGCCAAAAAATCGTCAGTTCCATCAAATCTCTTCCTCCGAATTTTATAAATTTGGTTTCTGTTTCTCTTCAATCGATGATTGCTAGTTTTTTTTAGCCGGAATTTACGATTTCCGGCCGCCGGAGTTTCGGTTTGGTGTTGCTTCCGTTCGATGTTTATGATTTTCAATTCCTAATCGAAATTCGGAAAAAAAAAAAAAAACAAATTAGGTTTCCGAACACGTATCTGCTCGTAGGATGTTGCAACGACGAAATCACCAACAAATTCAAAGGCAAGACTGTGATGACGGAATCCGAACGCTACGAATCTCTCCGACATTGCAAGTACGTCGTTCGTCAGTCAAATCCCGCCATTTGATTCCGGAGCTTTGCTTGTTGAATTTTTTGGATTCTGTTTTTTTTGGTGAAACAGGTGGGTCGATGAAGTGATTCCAGATGCGCCATGGGTTCTCACCACAGAGTTTCTTGATAAGCACCAGATAGACTACGTCGCTCACGACGCTCTTCCGTAAAAAAAAAAAATCTTTTAAGAGAATTAACAAATTTTTGAACAGCTTTGAATGATTTGTTGTTTGTTCATGTCTCTCTTTTTTTTCTTTTTAAAATTCTTCCAGCTATGCGGATGCTAGTGGAGCTGGAAACGATGTGTATGAGTTTGTAAGTTTTTCTTCATTTGTTTGATCTCTTACTGATTCTTTAGCTGTCTCTTAGCTGCTCTGGATTTGGTTTCTCCAGGTGAAGTCGATTGGGAAATTCAAAGAAACGAAACGAACGGAAGGGATATCGACATCAGACATAATCATGAGGATAGTGAAAGATTACAACCAGTACGTGTTGCGTAATCTGGACCGTGGGTATTCAAGAGAAGAGCTCGGTGTCAGCTTCGTTAAGGCACGGTCTCCATTTTCTCTTCATCCATCTGGTTTCACTAATAACCAATATCTTCTTGATGTGATATGTATATTTGAACATGATATACTTACTACAAACAGGAGAAGAGGCTAAGAGTGAACATGAGACTGAAGAAGCTACAAGAGAAAGTGAAAGAACAGCAAGAAAAGGTACAATTCTCTGCTTTCCGATTATTTTGTGTTAAAATGTTTACGATGTTGTTTCATTTACTTCCTTTCCCTCCCCTTTGATTCCTTGATGCCTGGCTTATAACACTGGATGCAGAAAACAAGCTGAACAACGAGCAGATACAAACTTCTGAATCCTGAATATTTTTCTTCGGTTTATGTTTGCAGATACAAAGTGTGGCAAAAACTGCTGGGATGCACCATAACGAGTGGGTTGAAAACGCGGATCGTTGGGTTGCTGGGTTTCTCGAAATGTTTGAGGAAGGTTGTCACAAAATGGTAAGCAATGATGCATTGAAAAAGGATTGATTCTCAGCATTTTGAGTTTTGAAGCATGAGTCGGTGATGTCTGGTTGAGTTTTTTTTTGTTTCTCTCAGGGAACAGCCATCAGGGACGGGATCCAGCACCGGATACTGAGGCAGGATTCGGAAGAGAACCGGTTGCTTCAGAATGGACTGATACATGCCGACGAAGACGATGACAGTGAGCAAGTCTCTGATGACAATGAGTCTCCAGTAGGAGAGGAAAAGTACCAGGGTGACGAGGATTACTTAGATGTGAGCAACAAAGAGACTGAGATAGTGAAGAAATGAGAGTTTCTTGGCTCGTGCTACAAGAAGTTCCAAATTTTCTGTACCAAAAATGTTTATTTAGATTCCACAATTATGGGATTAGGCAAGCTTTGTTTAGGCAAGCTTTGCTTCAAGTGAATATAGCAAAAACTCTGCTTTTCAATCTTTTACTTGTTTTTATAAGACTCAAATGTAGTCACTGATATTTAGAATCGATAATCAAACACTCTAAACAACCAATCAAACAAAGTAAAGAAGAAAATGAGCAAATAAGATCAATACTATCAAAGGTCTGGTCATTTTTGTGACTTGTTAAATATAAAATATAAAAGCATGAACCATTAACAACATAAATTTGTTTAATTAAAATTAGCATTTGCAGAAGTTGAGTAGCTTGACATCAGCGACTGAATCTTTCTTCTTTCTCGATTTCTTGAAGTGTTTCGAAGCTGCCTTTAGCACACCATCCCATCTCTAAACAATCACCACATTTGAAGATTTTTTTTATAAAAAAAATTATGACATAAATCAAAATTAAGAACAAAACACAGATAACAAGAATATCATCAATGTATTATGTATGTACCTTGGTAGGAATAGCAAAGCAGCCAACTTTAGGAGAATCTTCATTTTCTATCGGAGACATGTCTAATTTCACTAACTTTTTCTTCTTTTTCATTAGCTCCTTCATCTTCATCTTCATCTTCTTCTTGCCTTCTTGAAACTCTCCGAGCTCAAGCTTCCGACAAACGCAACTGTCAGAGTCAAGATCTGAAGGACTAGCGTATTTACGAGGCAAGAGAGGAGACCAGATTGAGCTCTGTGCGTAGTCAAATCCGAAAGCAGAGTTGTCTGGGAATTTGCAGAGAAGCTCACGACACATTATTGGCTGTAAGTATTCAACTACTTTGGTTGTAAGAAGAGGAAAATTCTCCTTCTCTTCTTCTTCTTCTTGTAGAGTTATTTTCTTCCCCATTCTTTTTTTGTTTGTTTCAGATCTTTTTTGCTTTTCTGAGTTTCGTTTGCTAGTTTTTATATTTTGGGTGAAACAGTGGTGGAGAAGAAAGACGACCGTTGGGGTCGGATGTGGGGTACGTGTCACTTAGTTATTGGATAATTAAAGATGTCCGAAAAGTTACCGTTGGGAAGACTAAGATTGCGATCGGCGCAGGAATATTATTGTACAGTGTGCACGGCCGAATCTAACATTTATTTTCTGTATTATTCAGCTCTCACCGTTACAATATACAGATTCAATCTAAACCCAACGGTAGCAGCTGATCATAATAGTGAAACTATTTTTTTTTTTTTTNTTTTTTTTTTTTTTTTTTTTTTTTTTTTTTTTTTTTTTGTCAACAGCCTATGTTCCTAAGCCAGGTCGGGAAGCGAGACCGGTGGAACAGAGTTTACATAGTACACATCATGAGGCTGATCTCGAGCACTCCGTGCTACCTTGTCCGCCTTCGTGTTCTTTGTCCTTGGGATATGAGATAAGGAGAAAGCTTCAAACTTCCTTCTGCACTTCTCCACCTCTTCAAGCAGAATCTCAAACGCAGGCCAGTCCTCAGGTTTAGACACCATCTTCACCAAATCAGAACTATCCGTTTGAAAATTCATGTGTCGTTTATTGTGGA
>OVBJ01003858.1:0-10594 GCA_900406535.1 Noccaea bulbosa | reverse complement strand
GACCAAACCGGATCTGTTTGATAGCTTGTACACCAAGAAATATACATTCACCTTTGATTGAAGGATAGATTCTCAGCTGAATATGAGTTTATCGTAACAAGTAACCAAGAGAAGGAGAAGAAAGTTTTCTGAATTATTCTGATTATTATTATGATAATGAATTACAATTCTTTATATAAGAAAAACACAAAACTAGCAAAACCAACTAAAACCATAAAACCAGAAAAGTAAAATAGCCAATTATGTGGCTCTCGTATTATGTTAAGTATCCTATATCATAGCCATAGATTGAAGCTGGGTGAAGTGGAATGATAGATTACTCCGAAATATGTACACAAGTTGCTCACTTACATTACAAGTGCATGCATGCCTTTATTGTTGACCCATCTACACACCGGCCTACACATATTGATATTGTTAAATTTGATATGTACAGCCGTCTAAGTCTGATAATGAATGAGTCTCTTGAAATTAAGTTTGAGTATGATGACGAGGTTTTAGAATTATACGAAGAAAAGAATTGTGAGAACTACGGTTTAGTTATTTATCATTCCATATAAAATTGATACAGTTTTTTCATTTTATTATTTGAGAAACATTTCTGTCAAGTCGTTTGAATATTTGAGTTAAACTATTTATTCCGATGTTCTTAAATCATTTCATGTGATTGAAAGATGTCAATGTATGTAGATAAAAAACGAACAATGCTTGACAGGAGTTGATGACCAAGTAGCTTTAGTTATTGGGGTTTACGCCTTATCATCTCTAGCAGTGATTGGGTTCATATGCTTTATGTCTACTGACCATTAGAGCTAAAGGCAAAAGAAAAACATAACAATCATAATTATGCTCCCACTTACTTCCATTAAGCTTGTTTTGCTTTCTAAGATCCAACATGTATAGGCTAATCTCAGTCCTTCCAAAAACGCAAGAGAGACCAAAACCCAAACTCTCGGCATAAAAAAATTTCTCCACCGATGGGGAGATTCATAGTAACAAGTAGAAAAAAAAAAATTAGATTTAGAGCTCAGTCATTTAATGCATTGTTTCAAAATTAGACACCCACTAAAACACTTTTAAAAAATCTTTTAACTCATGAAGCTGAGCCTTTGGTCTCATTCTAAATTTCAATTTAGGAAAACTACAACAAGAGACTGAATCTTACACAAAACTTGTAAACCAAGAAAAAATTTGACCAAAAGCATCAACATTCCACATTTTTAGCAAAACCTTTCGTTTCAAAGCTTATTACAGCATCTGAGCAGCTGTGTTTAGCTTCTCCGCTAGACTCAACTGTGTCCTTGTTATGCTTGATAGGTACAACAGAAGAAGCTGGTCCTGCAAAAATATACACACACAAAATAAAAACCAGTAATTAGTTTTAAGGATCAAGTGTTTTGTTTTGGCTTGGATGTTGCGTTCTTTTACCTGGAGACTATCATTCACGAGGTTATCGAAGACTTGTGGGGGTAATTTGGGAAGGGAGGCTACTGCATCTGCAATGAATCGTCCTATGTTGTTGTCTGGAGATGTTTGACCTTCCTGCAGAATTTCATTCAGTTCAGTATCAAGGATNAAAAAAAAAAAAAAAAAAAAAAAAGGATATAATAAACTCACCACAACACTGTCAACATACTTGTGGACGTCATTGATCAATGTTAACAACCTCTCCATCGTCAGCTCCATTCCTTCCAAATCACTTGGGAGCTTGTCAACCGACGTGGCTTTAAGAACATCAACTGCAACTCAAAAAAAGGTTGTTTTCTTTAATCAGTCGGAGTTGACAAAAATCATACACTGTAGAGTCACAAAGCTAATCCTCAATTTAGTCTACCAAATCTCAAGACACTGTATAAAGCATGGAGAAACTGAGTTGCTTAGAGACAATGACTATAGGTACATGAAACTGGTTGCTAATTAAAGTTGTGCTATGGAAGATAAAAACAGAGTTAGAATACTCACATCCAACTCTCTCAGCCTCAACCATACGGAGATCAACAGGGATCTCTTGAAACTGTGCAGCGAGTTGTCGATCGCCAAGAGAAAGGTTTGAAGAGACAAAGGCTTTGATGGTACCCTCTCCGTTGGTAAACCCAGTGTCCACAGTAAGGTGGATTGGGTTGGTGACTTCTCTAGCGTAGAAGTCATGAATCAGTGCACTACCGCCAGTGACACCAGCACCAGTAGAGTACCTGCAAATATCAATAATAAAACTTGTTTCTATGAGCTATTCCAATAACTACAAGTATGATAAACGAACAATTATAAGAGTGAAGATGACAAGTACCAGCCAACAATAATTTCCTTTGGATTCACCTTTAGGTGTGAAGCTAACATGTTGTGGTGGTAATCAATATCCACCGCAACCTGCAAAATCAAATCATACGAAACCATTACCCTCAAAACGTATGTAATGACCAACGACGCATGAAGAATATAGCTGTGATGACAATATTGGAATCTGGCTAAAATTCGTCTACACTTTTCCTATAGACCTCAAATTCTCACAAGCATCTCTACTTTCCAGCTACAAAGCAGATCTAGTAATCCTAAGAGAAAGCTGGTGGAGGAACGATTCAGGATTCGAGAGATGAATGCCGAACCTGATCGGAAGATTCGTTGTGAGGGACGGCGTAAGAATTGCGGATATCGACAGTTCCGTCAGGTAGGATAGATCCGAGGAGAGTGCCGATGACTCGTTCAGCTGAGTCAGGACGTCTCACGAAGCAATCGCAGACGTTGAAGATAACGAGAGGGTGGATCCTTGCCGTGAGCACAGCGGTAATCGCTGAAGCCGTTGTTGACGGAGCTACGAACTGCAAAATGGTGTGCTCGGTCGTCGCCGCCATGGCTTAGATTCTCTGAGTATCGACAACGGCAAAAGGCGCGTGTACTGGAGATTTAGGGTTTCCGCTGCGAGCGAGAGAGAGGAAGGAAGAAGAAAGACATGTAATGCAGAGATAAAGTCGGAAGCTGACGGGCCAACGAACTAGGCCCATTTGATATTTTCTTGGGCTAGCGAACATTCTCAATAACCACCGATTTACTCTTTGCAAACATTTATTTCTATGTCCAAAAATACTTCAAATATAGACAAATCTATACTATATAAAAGTTGAGGCTATAAGCCTCTGAAAGCGTCCACATAGGATTTTAAGACACGATTTTACTGGTCTACATAAGCTTTTACATAATTTATAAATTTTCCAAATTTTAAACCACTAATAGTATTATTCCATATCATTATATAAAATTAAGAAATTTTTCATATTTTAAACAACCAATAGTATCATTCCATATCATCATATAAAATTAAGAAATTTTCTATATTATCTATAAAAGTAGTTGTATATGTTAAATTAGTTGACTTATTTCTTATGTTTCAAGAAAATTAATTAATATAACATGTTGAAATTAAAAACTCCACAAGTTCAAAATAATTAAATTAATATTTTAAAATATAAAATTTGATGTATACTATATAAAAATTAAGGCTTATTTCTTATGTTTCAAGAAAATTAATTAATATAACATGTTTAAATTAGAAACTCCACAAATCCAAAATAATAAAATTAATATTTTTAAATATAAGATTTGAGGTATCTATACTATATAAAAGTTGAGGCTAAATGCCTCTAAGAGTGTCCACATCAGCTTTTAATTTTGTTTAGTCCAATTAAATTATGCCAAATCAGAATCTATAAAATTAAGAAAATTTTCAAATTTTAAACAACCAATAATATTTTTTTTTTATCATCATCTAATATTAAGAAATTTTCCAAATTTTAGATTTAGAATATCGATAGATATAAAAAAATCATATATAAGTTTAACACCAAAAATCTACTTAGATTCATATTAGGAAAAATTATTAATTTGAGATAATAGTTTTATATAATTATATAAATAATCACTGAAATTTTTTAACAAATAAGAAAGAACAAATTTATAAAACATATATATATATATATTAAAAATCTTATGATAAAAATCGTTTACAAATTTCAACATAAAATTAATATTTTACAAGAGGAATGAAGCCATGTAAAATTTTAATGGTGGAGAAATAAACTAGACAAATAAGAAAGAAAAAAAATAGACGCAAAGAAGAAAGGTAAGAAGATAAAACCGAAGAAAAGCGAAAATGAATATATTGAATTGCGAAGACAAAGTAGAAACCAAAGAATGCAAAGATGAATAAGAAAAAATCAGATAAAGAACTTGCGAAGAAAAATTTGAAGAGGAAATCAAATAATAAGGAAGGAGAAGAAACCAAACAAAAACAAAACACTTGCAAAGACCAATCTAAAGAGAAAAGCGAATAAGAATGAAGTAGACGAAACGAAAAAAAAAACAAAAACAAAAAGAATAAAAAGAAATGCGAAGACGAAGAAAAACAAATGCAAAGATGAGTGAAAATGAAGAAAAACTGTACAAGAGAAAAAGAAAAAGAATAAATCAAAACATAAAATACTGAATAATAATGAATCAAAAAAAATTAAAAAAATATAAAAACAAGAACAAAGACACTTAGAAGACCTAGAAAACCTAGAAAACCTACCATCATATTAGCTTATCTTCTAGCTTAAATTTGTTTATACGTAAGAAAGAAAAAAATAAAACCGACAAATAAGAAAGAAAAAAATTGAAGGAAAAAACAGACACAAAGAAGAAAAGTAAGAAGATAAAACCAAAGAAGAGCGAAAACGAATATATTGAATTGCGAAGATAAAGTAGAAACCAAAGAATGCAAAGATGAATAAGAAAAAATCAGATAAAGAACTTGCGAAGAAAAATTTGAAGAGAAAATCAAATAATAAGGAAGGAGAAGAAACCAAACAAAAACAAAAAACTTGCAAAGATCAATCTAAAGAGAAAAGCGAATAAGAATGAAGGAGACCAAACCAAAAAAAAAATAAAAAATAAAAAGAAGCGCGAAGACGAAGAAAAGCAAATGCAAAGATGAGTGAAAATAAAGAAGATAAACTATATAAGAGAAAAGACAAAGAATAAATCAAAACATAAGATATTGAATAATAGTGAATCAAAGAAAATTAAAAAATATAAAAACAAGAACGAAGAAGAAGATGAAAAACAATGATATATGTCGATTTGCTTCTCTTCATTTAGGTTTTATAACCCTAGAAAACCTACCAACATATTAGCTTATCTTCTTGCTTAAATTTGTTTATACGTACATTTTCATTTTTAAGTTTGGTTTGGTGTATCAGATAATGAAAATATGTTCTACATAGAATTAAATATACTTATGCTAAAATATGTACAACGGCAATAGAGTGAGGAAAAAATTAGAAGAGAGAATAACTAATACAAAGAAGAAGAAAACAAACTCTAGCAAAATATTAGCATTTTCGATGGAAATAATTAATCATAAAAGAAACAAAAGAATAAAAACCAAGAAAACCAAAAAGAAAAAGAAGTAACTGAAGAAAATGGAGGAAGAAGATAGCAAAGAACAAAACTATAAAAGAAACAAAAAAGATAAAGTTAAAGAAGAAAACTAGCTAAATAAAAAGATGAAACCGAAAAATAAGAAATTGAAAGCTAGGCGTAACTATATCTCTATGATCGCATAAATTAAATTACTTATATTATTATTAGACCTTGCTTATTACTTGTGTGGATATGTAATTGTACCATCTCTAGCTTAATTTTGTTTCTGTGAATGTTTTTTATTTTTAAGTTTGGTTGGGTGTATTAGATAATTAAATTTTTATTCTACATAAGATTAAATTAAAGAGAATTACAATAAAACTATTTATAAAAGGATCAAACTCTTTACAACTTCGACCGCATAAACTAATCATAGAAAAAACATAAGAATAAAAACCAAGACGAGGACAAAAATTAAAAAAAAAAAAAAACATTTTAAAAAAACAAAGACAATGATATCAAAGAATGAGGATAAAAGATAAATAAAAAATAACAAAGATGAAGAAATAGATCGAATAAGAAATTGTACGAACCAAAAATTGAATATGGAGGAAAATGAAGAAAAATAAAGATGAAGAAGAACTAACAAAGAACAAGAAATCGAATAAAGAACAAAAATTAAAGAAAACTACTAAAAAACTAAAAAACAAAACAAAAGAAGAGAAATAAGAACATTGATTTATTGCAATTAATCATGTTATCGACGAAAAAAGCTTATGAATAAATATTTATTAAAATTATTTGCGCGGGTGAAAAATCTAGTATTAAACAAGACTCGAAAGTATCGGTCGAGAAGCTCAACAACAAAGTCACAGGCCAGGCAGAAAAACTTTCTATCAATAGGCTGGCAAAGAAGAAGTCCTGTTCTTTTTGTAGAGAGAAAAAACTGCTATTCTAGTTTATAGAGAGAAACTAATCTTTCAAAATCTTGATTAAGAGACAATGAGTATTTGAAAGAGATAAAATAAAAAAGTTATTTATCTTCAGCCTTTCTTTTATGTTATTTACTTCATTTTCATGATCACCTTTTTACAGGCCAAAACATGATTTCGCTCTAACTCCTAATAAACAATAATATTGGATTTGTTGTTGCATACACACATTCCATGACAATTGCGTGGATTAAGTTATTAATGTGTAGGCATATCTTTTCTATTATTCTATAAGTCATTTTTAGGTATGTATGCATAAGCAGCACTCTAGTCGGTAAAGCTCAATGCTATCCGTAGAAAAGTTTCCTTGTTATTTTGTTTTGTCACCAACTATTAGTTTAACTAAAGCCAAATATTCACAAAATTCTAGAAAGAAAAAAATGGGCTTTCAATTGTTCCTTTAATTATAATAACAAAAAGCAATCTAATGGAACGTGGAGCTCAATTGTTTTGGCTTATTGGTTCATACGTCTGCTGCATTGGAAACAACAATACCAGAACAAATTTAGAAGCTCCCAACTGAATCGAATTACAGAAAACAATGTTTGGAAGACATTACAAAAAGTATAAAACAGAGTTAGGCTAAGAAATGACTTTTTAAAAACTAATGTTTTGATTCTCACTTGTATTAAAGCTAAAAAAAGAAGAAAACAAAGTGTTTAAGAGAAAGAAAGAAAAAGTAAAAAAAAAAAAAAGCAAACTGTTCTTTAAACTTTAAAGTGAAAAGAGGCTCGAAATTTTTGAAATTCACAAAAGAAACTGCTTTTCAAGTCAAAGCTTTTGAGGTTAAAAACCTTTGGTATACGGTATACATAATATAAAAACACATATACAAAAATAAACAACTTATTCTTTCAAAGTAGAGACAAAAGGAAAATTGAAAGATGTAATGGGCCAACTATACTTTTGCCATGGAAAGAACACGAAGTTATCTTTTAACATATAAGTCAGAACGTCAGAGAGCTAAGCTCTTCTTCTTTTTCTGTGGAGTAAATGTTTTCTTCTGTCAATCTTAGTTTATTTATTTGTGTGTACTTAATCGATACAACAGCTATAGCCAATCATGTTGTTATAATTTGATCATAATTGTTAATAAAAGATTAAAATACAATACATTAAATTATATAAAAATTTAAGCTGTGTCAGAGATTTCATAACAATATATTGAACATGTTATCCGTTTCACGCCGAGACACAAATATAGATATCTCAAAAATTAACATACGTATAAGATGGATATCATACTCTATCTTATGTTTATATCTAAACATTTCTATTAATAGTATCAAAAGGGAGAATTGTACTTTTGTTCTTTTTTTTTATATAAGCTTTGTCATATAAGATAATTTCTTATTTTCCTCGTAATTTGTCCTTGGAATAACAACATCATAGGCTACATCTTCTAGTTAATAGTCTTCTCAAGATCTTTTAGACGCAGAAAGTCTCTTCTAAAATCGATGGTCCATCACACCTTAGATCGAATACCTATATATACTCCATTTTATTTGAGTTACTATTGTATTTTTTTTTCCTTAACATTCCGATGCATCGAATGGTAATAACTAATAAGGTTCCCCAGGTAATAATGATCAATCCGTTGAAGCTCAAATGTAATATATTTTTTTGAGGTTCAAATTTGAGTGTGAAGTATCTTTTAAATATATTATGTAGGTTGTATTACATATTAGGACGTACATAATTTTGTTTTTGGAATTAGGGGTTTGGGCAAGAGTTTGTGGATGCGTGGTTTCAAGATACAAAACAGTACTGTGGTAAGGATAATTGGGATGTCGAGCACAGAGTATGCAAGGCTTCAAGATCCCGACAATAAAGAGTTTCTTAAGGAGGTTCGAGAGGACTTGGTACCATGTTTTGACAGTGCGGAGGATCATGTTGGGTCTTTAGCTTTCGCTTCCGGTTACGTCTTTTAATTATCGTGTTACCCGAAAGGTCTAAGAGGGTTTTTGTTCTGAAAAACCAAGACAATTCCATGCTTGACTCCCTTCCTTCTTCTTCTTTTAGTGTCTTGATCGGTCTTTAGATTTGTCTTGGTTTTTAGGCCGCCTTCGAATGAAGAACACTTTTTAATTATAGAACCAAAAATTCTCACATTGGAATTGATCCGAATGTTAACTATAATTTAATTCCAAACGAGTAGAATCGAACCAAAGTTTGTCGCGACCAAATCAAAGTGACTGAATAAAAATTCATACAAAAAAATTCTAATACTTTAACAAAAACTTATATATATGCAAAAGATACAGTTTCACTATCTAAAACTACAACTCATTCAAAATTGATTAATTAATTCCATTTGCATTGATTTTTATTCGAGATTAGATCTTAATCCAAGCCGAATTTATTTTAAACCATGATAAACCTTTTTTTTCCTAAGAAAGAAATCTGAAACCCAAAATACAAAATGCTCGAAAAGAAATCTGAAACCCAAAATACAAAATGCTCGAACCTAATGACCACCACTAAATTTCACTTTTGTCTTTTTTTGTTTTTGTTTTTGTTTTTGGGATGTACTTTTGTCCCCATTATTTTTTGGCTAACCAGTTTTTCAATGTTTTACGCTCATCAGCATCATATTTGATTCATTTTTCCAGATGTTAAAATTGTTATTTTACAAAAGATAAAGCACTTTAGCTTAAAGAATAGCTACTGTACCATATGTGTTATACTTATATGGTATATAATAATGGTAAATAAATGAAGACAATAGATGGAACAAAATGTTTAACCTGTGCATGATAAAGGAAAAGTTAAAGAAAAGAGAAAAAAAAGAAAAGAAAGGAGAGCTAATAAAAAAAAAAAAAAAGTAGAGAGAAAGCTCCCAAAGGTAATGAAAAAAAACTAAATCATAATCTGTTTTATTTATTTTTCCTTCTCAAATGCCCATTTCCATTTCTCTTTTTTCTTCCTTTACAAAAATAAAATAAAAAGATAAAAACCCATTTCGAAAAGCTCACCTTCTCTTCTCTTTCTTCTTCCTTTTATATAAAGTCCCCACTTCTTCATTTCCGTTGACAAAGCCAACCTCTTTACTCTTTACTCTTTACTCTCTCTCCCTCTCCCTCTCTAAATGGAAGCACTAAGCTTCATGAAATTCTGGGTAACCAACGCCAACGGCAAACCCCGCCGTGAAATCAGAATCTCAGAAACCGCCGTCGGAGCTTCCACCGCATTGGGAGATCCAGACGCTGAGCTCTGCGAAGGAGATGATTCTTTCTTCGAGCTCGAAATCTCTCTCTCCGATTTCTCTCCTCGCGAGAAAAAAACCTCTGAAGAAAAACAGAGACTCGAAACGACGACGACGACGACGTTCTCTGTCTCTAAAAGCAAAGTCCTCCCTTTCGTCGAAATCACCTCGAAACCTCAATCTCCGATCACTCTCCTAAAATCCGGTCAAAAGTTCCGTGCTTTCTCGTTCAAGAAGTCAAAACCGGCCGAATTGGAAAAGTCAACGACGACTGAGAAGAAAGATAACATCAAGTTTAGAGTCGAAGACGACGAGACAACAAGTTTCAGAAAAACGGCGACCATTGCTAGGCCACAAGTGAAAGACGACATGATGTTCGAGGACTCTGCTTCCCCTGTTTCCTCTTCCTCTTCCTCTTCCTCTTCCTCCAAGAGATTCTTCAGTCTCATAAAGCCTCTGTACACTAAAACAACTAAGAAACAGAGCATCAACGGTGTTTCGACATCTCCGGCGTCTTCTTCACCGGCGAGTAGAGAGAAACAGAGGAGTAATATTCCGTCGGGGATTCGAATCGCGAGGAGACAGCTTGGGAAGAGCCGGTCTGCTTCTGCGGCTGTCGGAGGAATGTCTCCGGCGAACAGAGTCGATGATTCTCTACAGGTTCAACAAGATGGGATTCAAAGCGCGATTCTTCATTGCAAGAAATCGTTTCACGGCTCAAGAGGTGCACAAGAACAGATTATTTCTGTATTTTGGTCGATTAATTTGGGTTTTTTGGTGAATCTTAATGGGTTTCTCTTTGAATTTCAGAATCTTCTCTGTTATCGCGTTCTACCAGTGAATCTTCGTCACAAGAGAAACTCAGTACGTCGTCGTCTGAAGGTAAATATAATTTCTGTATTTAGATGATTTTATTTTAGCTTTGAGGTAAATTATATTATCAAAAATGCTAATTAATTTTTTTTTTTTTTTTTTTTTTTTTTTTTTTTTTTTTTTTTTTTTT
>OVBJ01003857.1:0-10597 GCA_900406535.1 Noccaea bulbosa | reverse complement strand
ACCATCACATTGTCTTAGCTCTGTTTCAATTCTCACATTTTCATAGTGCAAACACTGGTCCTCTGGACTTGAATCTTTTATACTCAAAGAACCTTTCTATCACGGAGCAGAAGCTCAAACCGACGAAAGTTGTGCGGTGTTTGGTTTGACGGCGGTGAACCAAAAATGACGATGATACGACCGTAGATAAGACTATTTGGGCTTATGGGATTTTGAGGGATCAAATGTAAGCCCAATCATATTTACGACTAAGCCATTTTGTTTGTCGTGTATCATCATCTCCTACTTCTTCACCGTTTCTTCTCTCCGGCTAAATCAATATGCTTCGTTGCCTGATTCTTTGGCAAGCTGCTGCCGCCGTTCCGGAATTAAAGTTTGCTCGTCATCTTCACGAATTCAATCAGCATGTAGGACATTTTTCTTTTGTTGATTTCTATTGAAAATGACTCTCGTATCGGTACCTTGATTTGACGTTGATGGTTTGGTTAGAGAGGAATACACAGCAGGAACAAGAAGGCGATGTATTACGTTGCTAAAGGATGGAGTTCGATTAAGTAAGTGGGGAGAGTTATGGATTAATGCGAATTCAATGATCGACGACTTATCCCTCTCTGTCGACTTATCACTCTCAGGTAATCAAATGCTTAGGTTCGTATTGTACGTATCATCATATAATATATGATGATCTGTTGAGATATTCTTAGTCCTGAATCACTGCCATTGGGTGTTTCAATAATAAATTTTGCTTAGTTTTTAAGTTTAGTGATCTGTTTGAGACATTCTTAATCTGATGACCTCTCAGCTAATTTGTTTCGTAAGTTTGTCTTGCTGGTCACTGTTTTTTTTTTTGATGTTCTTATTTGTTTGGTTCCGAATTTGATTGCTCTATGAAAAGCTTTTGTTTCTAAAAATCTTACTGTCATGATCTCTCCTCTAATTGAATTATTTTATTTGTCTTCGTTCTCCACCAAAGATTTCGATAACATAGCGGAGGTGGAGATATGTGCTCCATGGCCATTTCTACCTGTGGAAGTCACCGCAGCATTGGCACACAAATTTGAGCTCTTAGGATTGTGCATCTCTTTTTCTGGCCTTTCTATGTTTATGCTTGCATTACATAGACAATTGATTTGCCGAATTCGCTTCATGTTTTTTAATTTCTGATAATTGGGCTTTTGGGGATTTTTTTCTTTGTAAGAATCTCTTATCAATTAGTGTGATAAGTTTTGTATTGTTTGATAATTTTGCAGGCAAGGGGATTGAAGAAGCATTTGAAGAGGCTCAATGCCCCAAAGCATTGGATGCTTGAGAAACTTGTTGGTGCATTCGTACGTTTTCTCTCTCTCTCTCTCTCTCTCTCTCTCTCTCTCAAGACCATTGATTTACATTTTCCTGTAACTCAGGTAGTAACACAATGCTTGGGTGTGATGATTGCTTAGGTGCCGCCATTGAAAGAATTTCTAAAAGGAGATTGGATATGTAAATTTTGTGAGGTTCGAAATTCAGGTCAGACACTTGAGGTTCCAAAACCACCTGAAGGGAAGAAACCGATGAGAATAGCGAGCGAGAAGCTTCTCTCGAGCGATTTATGGGCTGCTCGGATTGAGAAACTGTGGAAACAAGTTTATTGGTATATGATACCTGAAGAGACTGCTTCAGGAAGCTCATAATCTGAAACATAAAACGAGAGGTATTTTGTTGATATATATATGGAATGTAACCTTAGGCATTGTTTTGTGAAGTCCACAGAGGAGTTCTCAAAGGTTGCGATCTTGGTGAATGCATAATCATTTTCAATGTGACGAATGAACATGTAAACTTGTCCTTCTTTATTCAGTTTTTCTATATTTGAATCAGTTTGATCTTTTTGTGACAAGATTTTGGTATATTCAAAGTTGTTATAAATTTTTGTTGAAAAGACCACTTGATTTGTCTCTTCTGTACTACAGTCTTGCAATTTGTTCTTTGAACCCGCCAAAAAAAAACGTTTGATTCGGAGACCAATTTGATTTGTCATTATCAGATGGTAGTCTTATCTTTGCTCTTTTCACATGTCGAGTAAAACCATCATCAAATTCCAGATTTTGATAAAATATTTGTGCTATGACGTGACGACGGAGAGAAGCATCACAATAGATATAAGTCAAAATTTAGTTTTTGATGAAAAAGGATGATTAAAATGATAGGGATTATGAATTGTTAATATTTGTGGTGTTTTAAAAAAAATTGGAATTAGAAATATTATTGATATCCCAAGTAACTAAACAAAGCCGGATAAATTGAATATATACTCCAGAAAAAATTAACTAGGTTGGTGTAGAAAATACAAATCTAACTAAATTATATTCTATTAGATTAATTTCAAACATACAATTAAATATTTTCTGTAACTAAATAATACAAAACAGAACATTAATGATTTACAATATTAATTTTTTGTTGTTGTTAAAACTACATATCAATATATCATTTGTTTTTATTATTATTTTGACGGGTGATTCGAGAATGTCCACAAACTCAAGTGAAGTAAGCGCGGATTAAAACTATTATGTCCCAAAAATTTGTGCCAAAATGGGTAAAATGAAACTTGTAATAAGTGGAGAACAAATTTCATGGATCAGTTTGACCAGCATGATATACTTATTTCACAATGAAACAACAACACACAAAGCGGGTAAAATAAAATATATAATATAATATAGTCGAAATTTACTTCAAAACACGATGGTGAATATATCATAAAAATCAAATGAGGTAAAATATTATTAAATATTTTTTAAGATGTTGATAATTTAAAACACATCCAGATACATTGCAAATAAAAAATGCCAGAATGACAAATAATATGAAACAGAGGGAGTAGTATAAAATAGAGCTTATTTTATAAATTTAAAACAATATTTATATAAATGATAATATAAAACAAAAAGAAGATTAAAAAATGATATTGATAAAATACTTTTTGATTACCTCGGGTAATCAAAAGCTAATCAAAAGCTCTTGGTTAATCAAAAGTTAATCAAAAGTTTTTGGGTAATCAAAAGCTCTTGGGTAATCAAAAGCTAATCAAAAAATTTCGAGTAATCAAAAGTTAATCAAAAACTATCGGATAATCAGAAGCTAATCAAAAGTTTTTGGGTAATTAAAAGCTCTCGGGTAATCAAAAGCTTAGGTTTATATTGTATGTGTCATAATAAAACTGATGTATAGAGGTTAATAAAAAAATAGAAAATTGGTGTAAATTATTTCCAAAATAAAATACAAAACTAGAAATACAAAAAATATATATATATAAATACTCCTGCGGCGTAGCTCCTCCTAATAATTCATACCAAACTGCGGCGTTAGAATATCCAACTTATGGTCGGGTATCACATGAACAAATTGGTCGGGTGTCAAAAATTATTACCCAAATTTTATATGTAAACTAAAAGTTAGATTTTAGCTTATAATGTTTTGGGTCCAGGTGAGATCATGTAGTTATAATTCAAACGGTTATTTTTATAATTAAAAATACAATCAAATGGATGTAAAGGTCGGTCATCGGGTTTCTACTACAAAATTTTATCCATAAAATAAAAGTTAGATATTAGCAGGTAAGGTCTGGGTACAAGATCTTGTAGTTGTAATCCAAACGGTTATTTGCATTAAAAAAATATAATCAGATAGATGTAAAAGTCCGTCGGGTATCAAAAATTATTACCCATAATTTATCTGTAAAATAAAAATTAGATATTAACATGTAAGGTTTGGGTACGGATAAAATCATGCAGTTGTAATCCAAACTGTTATTTTCATAATTAAAAATACAATTATATAGATGTAAAGATATCAAAAAAATTGTTATCCAAAATTTATCTGTAAAATTAAATTTGGATATATGAACAAAATCAACTTTTATCAATAGTTATAAAAATTGGATATTAGCGGATAAAGTTTGGGTATGAACAAGATTTGTAATTATAATACCAATAAATTTTAATTTTCATCAACTTTATAATACAAATAATAATGATAAATCATAATAAATAAAAACTTCCGCGGCTTTGCTGATCTATACATAAAAAAAATACATCAAAATTCTCTACGCGGCGTAGCGCGGTGTATCGACCTAGTAAAAACAAAACTGCAATAAAACTTGCGGACAAATTAATAAACACTATACTAGAAATATTAAGGGAGAGTTGGTTTAATATTCTAAAAACTTTTTCTAATTTGAAAACTAACCTCTTTTAAAAAGCCTTTGAAAACTAACTTTTTAAATAAGTGAAAAGACAATAAAACCATTATTCAGCTTTTCTAATTTATAATTAAAAAGGAAAAATATTTTTTTTATAATAAAATTATTTTTTAGCTTTATATATCTTAAATTTTTTCAGATATATCAAAAACAACAATATCAGTATTATTATCTCTGATTTGAAATAACTTGCCACATTTTTATGATTAATCACAAAATTTCATGATTTTTTGTATTACCCAATATGCATGAACTCCAAAAATATCTATCAATTTGTGACAAAGAAAAAACTTACGTCTTGCTCTCGAAAAAGCTTATGAAATAATTTGAGGCTAAACTAATGTTATTTATTTATGTGGTAGTTTAAATTTTAAATCAAATCTTCATAATATTTTTTTTTGGTTAAAGTTCTTATCTTAAAAATATCTTATGGAATTATGAAAAATATTTTTTTCAATTTCAATAATTAATTTTGGATGTTTTTAAATGAATATATAAATTTTTTAAAAAAATTATGTCTGAAAAATTGAGGATATTTTGGTAATTTCGGATATTAAAAAGGTTAGATTACAAACATTTCAAAAAGGGAGTTAGTTTTCAAAATATTTTTAATTTGTGTGATATTGGTCCAAATTTCCTCAAATATTAATTTATAATTAGGGATTATAATAGTGCATAACAAAACATCATTAAAATGATTTATTTATTTTACAAACCTTTCGCCATAATATACATATATAATTTCCACGTACATGTACATACATATATCGAGATGATCGTTTATAATGTATTTATGGCACGCAAGTATATTATTAATATTCAAAAAGTATACTTTTAAGATCTTAAGATTCGTTGGAGGAAAATTAAAGAGTGAAATAATGGTTAGAAAGTGACGCGCAACCTGTATTATTTATTGCAGAAGAGAGGAAAGCTTTCTTAGGGTTAGACAGTGACGCGTAATCTGTATTATTTACTGCAGAAGAGGGGAAAGCTTAATTAAATTCATTTGCTCTCTCTTCTTAAACGTTATCATCAATTAAGCTAAAAAAAAATAAGATGCTTCGTAAAAGTTTTCAAGGCTTATATAGTTCTATACCTCCAAAATGAAGTATACCTTAAAAAGTTTTCAAGGCTACATCTATTTCTTATAATAAAAAATTATATGGTCATCATTGCTTTGAGTTTCTTGTGATATAGTGGAAACAGGTTTTCAAAAGATAAACTCCACCACCGGCCGGTTGGGCCTAAACATAGCAACCTGAAATTACATAAATACTATTTCGACAACTGAAAAAAGGATTCAATAATCAACGTAATTTTAAAATGGTTATGGTAAAATACAACAGTAGGATGTTTTGACATCAATGTTGCAATCATTTTCATCCATACGTGATAAATGTTTTAGACTTTATATTTCTAAATTGTAATCAGAAGAATCCATCCAAAACATAAATTAATCTATACTGTATTTTTTGGAAATTGAAAGTTTTTTTCTGATTAATTAAAGCGGTTGCAGTGGCCAACGATCGAAGACTTAGTAATGACTCGAACCCTATCAATATCATAGATTATGTAACTATGTACATTTATAAGTTGTAGTGTACCACCACACATTTTTTCTCAGTGTTTTAAAGCTGTACTTTACAAACCCTTTTCATACATATACTGTATATAACTTCCACGTAAATGTAATGTATGTATCAAAAGTTGAGATATATAATTGACATGATCATATATTACTGGTTTGTTGCACGCCAAGTATACTATTAATGTATTAAGATTCCCTTGGACGAAAAGTTAAAGAGAGAGATGACCTTAATCAATTTAGGGTTTGAAAATGACACGCGAGAGGCATTAGATGTGCATCTCTTCATTTTCTCTATTTCCTAAACATAGCAACCCAACAATTTACAGATATTGTTTTAAATCAAAGTCTTTGTTTTTTTCTTTTCCGTAAAACAATTGAAAATAAAAATATAGCCCATCTGCCTACAAATTTTATAACAATAGAAGAAAAAAAGAAATTGGTTAGTCAAGTAACGACTGAAAATATTAGGATTTTATCTATGTATTTATCAAGAGTTGAGGGATACAATCAATAATTACACATAAGAACAACATAAAAGATTGTATCTGGGCTTCGAAAATTCTATTGGGCTTTAATTACAAAAATGAAAATCGGCACATGTAAAGTTGTGGTGGATAAGCCTTGATGATTCGATGACAACACCCGTAAACAAGATATCTTGACGCCGATTAAACACAGGCCACCATCGTTTGCCGGTGAAAAATAAACCGCCGGAGCGTTCCGCCGAAGTCGGAATCAGATAGTGAGAGACAAAGCTATCGGTAGCCAGTGAGAAGAATCCTCCGTTAAGATGTCTACCACATTGCTTAGAACGATCCAACCAAACCATTTCACACTCCTCGGAGCTGCATTGTTAAGAAGAACAAGTAGGAGCAACATCTCAGTGAGGTGTAGTGGAAGCCAAGCAACCACAACGACGACCCACGAAGCTAATCAGCCTTCTCAATCAAGGGTCGCACCAAAAAACCATGGAAGCAACAAACTTGATGAGATTATGAGAGATTACGAAGCCGTAATCGGCATAGAGACTCACGTTCAGCTCTCGACATTCACAAAGGCGTTTTGCAGTTGCCCTAACAATTACGGGTCGCAACCGAACACGAGTATCTGCCCCGTTTGTATGGGTTTGCCTGGTGCTTTGCCTGTTTTGAATTCGAAAGTTGTTGAATTTGGCGTTAGATTGGGTTTAGCTTTGAATTGCGGTCTGTCTCTCAGTTCCAAATTCGATAGGAAGCAGTAATTTCTATCCAGATCATCCTAAAGGCTACCAGATTTCTCAGTTTGATATCCCTATTGCGTCTGGTGGTTATGTGGATGTGGACATTCCTCTTGAGTTTGGTGGTGGACACAGGAGATTCGGTGTCACTAGGGTTCATATGGAAGAAGATGCTGGCAAGTTACTCCATTCAGACACTGGAGATTACTCTCAGGCATGGGAAATTTTGAAACTTTTCAGTTAATTTCTTGGAAGGGTTTAAGGGGTTTTAGTGAAACCTGCAAAGATGTTTCCTTTTTTAACTTATGTTTGTGGTTATTATGTGGTGGCAGGTGGATCTGAATAGAGCAGGAGTGCCTTTGCTTGAGATTTGTTTCTGAACCTGATATGAGAAGTGGTATAGAAGCTGCTGAATACGCTGCTGAAATGCAGAGGATTGTGAGGTATTTGGGAGTGAGTAATGGGAATATGCAAGAAGGCTCTCTTCGCTGCGATTTCAATGTCTCAATCCGTCCAATTGGGCAAGCTGAGTTTGGCACCAAGGTCAAAAGAATCTTCACATTTCTTTCAAGCTGAATGGATGATCAATTTAAGCTGAGTTAATGTTGTTGTTTTGCAGGTGGAGATAAAGAATCTGAATGCGTTTTCAGCAATGAGCAGGGCAATAGACTTTGAGATAAAAAAGACAAGCACTTTTATACAATCAGGGGCAAGAAGACCAGATTGTGACCGAGACTCTCGGCTTTCGGAAGAAGGAGCTCAGGTCCTTAAACCAAAAGATCTTTCACTATATTTATATCTGTTTTTTTTTTTTTTTTATCTTTGATCATATCCACCAGCAACTAACTTTGAGTAGATGTTCAGAAATCAGTGTCAATATATATATATATATATTGATATATATATTTCGATGCAGTCATTGGTGAGGGTGCTGAAGTGAAGTTGGCAGCAAACTGGCTAATGAGTGATATTGCGGCTTACTTGAAGAACGAGGAACTTTCTATCAATGATGTTAAACTTACTCCGAAAGAGTTGGCTTCGCTGATAGCTGCAATCAAAGATGGAACCATTAGCGGAAAGATTGGAAAACAGGTCAGTATTCAGTTCAATCTAAAAATGTGTATTCATCTTTCGTTTGGATCATCAGATATGATTTGTTCCGTTTTGCGTACAGATACTGTTTGAGCTGTTGGCTAAAGGTGGAACCGTTCAAGGAATGATAAAGGCTAAAAACTTGGTTCAGGCAAGTCCACAAAATATCTTCATAAAGGAGTTTAATCCAGAGAGATACATATTTTACATTTTGAAGCTTCATTTAGACTGATTTGTTGCTTCTTTGTGACGCATGCTGCAGATAACCGATCCTGCGGAGATCGAGAAAATGGTGTTAAAGGTGACCTCCGAGAATCCAAAGCAGCTTGAGCAGTACCGAAATGGGAAAACAAAGCTTCAAGGCTATTTTGCTGGCGAGGTATATGGCAAATACAATACATATACAATCCACTCTTTGCTTGAAAACTTGTACCTCAGTGAATTATCTCAAAACTCATATGTTGCTTTGTTCTTCAGGTTATGAAGATGTAGAAAGGCAAGGCAAACCCTCCCTTGCTTAACAAGATTCTCCTGGAGAAGCTCAATGCCTAAGTACTGATTGAACGCTTCAAGTTATGTACAAGCTTAAAGCCAAAGTGTTGTTCTTTAAATCTCTATATTACAGTTGATCTTTACAGGCTTTATGTTAAATTCGTCTGAAAAGAGTTGATTTTGATGGATTGTTTTAATGGCAATACAATACACATCGAATTGGTACAGAACGATTTTGGCTCTTAGAAGCTGCAAATGCCCTTCAACAAGAATGTTTCTTTTTACCAAATTTTTGTATGCATATGAAATAAAAGATGAAATTTGCAACTTCTAGTCCAGTTGATCAAAACTCAAAGGAAGAAAAAACACTATATAAGCTCTCGCTCTGAGTGGAAAAGGAACAGAGTCTACATGTCTACATCTCTCCACCTCCTGTAACCCCAAAAGTCAAGAGAGAATTTGTTTTATTTATCAGCAAACAGAAAAGCAAACAAGATGTAAATGCACAAATTTAAATCCCGTCGTAACTAGCTATCTCTGACCTGAACCAACATCTGCCGTGAACGCCTGAGACTTTCAGTTAAGCTTTCAGAATCCGAAATCAAGCCAGCATTTGCTCTACAAACAACCAAGAACGTTTTAGATTCAACGAAACTAATTGGGAACTATACTTTTACTGTGTGCTTCTTTAACCAATAACCAAAAGAATGATAATAAAAGTAAAATTCTTTCAGCACCATTTCAACAAATAGGAGGATGGTTTACATACTGTCGTTTGCGTCTGAGAACTGTGGACTCCGTTCCACCGCCAAGGAGAAGCTCTCTCTGCAATCGTTGTAAACACACTCTTCATACAAATACAAAAATATTTTAGAGGGAATTACTCCAAATAGTCCATTTTCGGAACCTAATAGCTAAAGTAGATCCTCCATGTGAAAAATGTCAGGCCCAAGTACACATGGTGGATTTATTTTTGCAATTAGTTTCTGAAAGTGTACTATTTAAACAATCGCCCCAATATTTTAAAGGAGCATGACTTGTAAAACAACATAAGCAGAGTGAGAGAGAGAGAGGGTGCTCTTAAGCCATGAGACCTACCTCTGATTGAGCAGCTTTCCGCATGTTATCCTTTGCTTGCAAATTAGCACTTCTCAAGTTTACCCTCAAACTGACCACAAACGCAAATTCGATATAGTCAATTAAACACAAAGCTTGTTACTTCTGAGACTGTATGTAAACCATACTTCTTCTAATGTAGCATTGAGCGAGATTTTCACACTCTTTTTCTTCCAAACTACTACATTCGCTACTCAAAGTTCCTCTAAGCCAAGATCAATCTCAAACTATCACATCATTTTCCCTACAGATTGTTTTTACAATCGTTATAAAAAAGCGAGGTTTCTTCTGAATCGATCAACCAACCATGTTGTAGATTTAAAAAAAGCTTATCCATTTTCATTTGATACCTCTGATATTGATTCTTCCAGGTTTCAAGCAGCGACTGAGAGGATTGGACCTGATCATCAGAAGGGAGCTGTGGCGAGAGAAGATCGAGATTGAATTGCAGAGAATTGAGAAGAGAGAGACCATCCTGAGCCAATCCGTTAAGCCTCTGTAACGAAACCTTCTCTTCTCCGTCTCCTCTCCTTGACTTTCCGTACTCTTGTATCGCCAAAATATGTCCGATCGTCTTCTCGTAAGCTTCCTCCCATTCTCTCTTCGTCTTCTCCACTTCTACCACAACCTCATCCATGTTCTGTCCACAGTGAAATTAAAATCGCCGGAAAATTGCGTGGAATGAAAGAGCAAGTGAACGATCTCAGAATGCGCAATCTGATTAAAAATCTCCAAAGCAAATTTCACCCATCTAATCAGAGGCAATAGGTTGGTTTAAAATGAAGTTTGGTGTATGTTTGTCTTCTTCAACAAGTTTCAGATAATGTTTACTCTCTGACGATAAGGAGGACTT